>PXOB01000341.1:40379-74213 GCA_003012115.1 Trichothecium sympodiale
TCTTTCTTTTTTTTCTTTTTGCCTAGCAAAACGTCTAACTGCCCAATTTCAATTACATGAACAATGTCGTACCAGAATCAGAGCTGAGCCAGTGGCCCATGGAGGGACCGAGGCGAATATCGGCGCCAGAAACACCGAGACGACAAAGCACAGCCCCGTGACCATGGCCGTCAACCCACTTCTTCCACCCTCGGCGATGCCAGCACTGCTCTCGATAAAGGCCGTCACAGGAGAGCTTCCGAACAGGGCGCCGACGCTGATGAAGGTGGCGTCGGTGCAGTATGCCAAGGTGCTTCTGGGGAAGCCTCCGTCGCGCGGATCCGTGACGCCGCAGAAGCGAGCCATGGCGTACAGCGTCGCCGTGGCGTCGACAATGTCGACGTACAGAAACGTGAAGAGGGCGAGGGCGAACTGGGAGCCCGAGGTCTCGGAGAGGGACCAGTCCAGCTTGTCAAGGTTCTGCGTCATGGGGTGGAAGGAAACTACCTGTTTGAAGAAGTCGAAGCGGGAATCGCCCTGAGGCGTGTCAGGGAAATAGGTTATTGCTGTGTTGCGGCTGGTTTTCCAACTTCCATCAACGAAAGATGCCCAAGGTGGGAAGGAAAAAGGAGGGGGAAGGGTTACGTGACGGGGGCGGGGGGGGGGGGGGGCGTTTTAACTTACGGCCATGATAGGATTGACACGAGTGAGATGCCGATGATGAGGGCATACTTGATGCGAAAGGCCATGAGAAAAGCAGTCACGATTCCACCACAAAGGACAGCAACCCAAAGCTACAACAACAACAAGACACATTATGGTTAAGCAAGTGTTGTCAAAGCCGACCCAACCAACCGAAGCGGATTGGATCCATCGGGTTACTTCTTTCTTACCTTTGGATTAGACATCTCGCCTCCGGTGCACATGCCGCTCGTCGGGTCAATCTCATCTTCCGGACAACCCCCCAGCGCGAGCGGCGTGCTCAGCCAACCGCCGGTGATGGCCCCAATGCCGGCGCTGTAGCTCAGGCCAATCTCGGTGAGGAACAGGCCTATGCCGACGCCCGTGGCGGTCTTGAGCGTCGCGGGGATGAGCTTGACGAGCCACTGGCGCATGCCCGTCAGGGCCAGGACGATGAATATGAGCCCCTCGATGAAGACGGCCGTCAGGGCGGTGCGGTAGGGCACGGGGCCTGTGCCGTTGCGGCCTACGACCTGGAAGGTGAAGTAGGCGTTGAGACCCATGCCTGGGCTAAAAGGGGTTATAGACATGAGCAGAAAGCACACACACACACACACACAAGACCAGGGGAGAGACGTGGCATAGGAAATTGTTCACTTACGCAATGGCCACGGGGAGATTGGTCAGGATGCCAAAGCAGAAAGTCGCCATGCCAGCCAGGGCCGCCGTTGCAGTGATGAGATCGCGGCGGAGCTCTTCAAGATTCCCCCTATTGTTAGCTTCTATTTTTTTTTGTCTTGTTATTTGCGTTGTCTGTCTGATGGGGAAAAAAAACTTGCCTTCTTTGCAAGCGGCAAAATCTACAACATCATCACACTTGAGCCGATCTTCTAGTTCGCATTCGCAGGTACCACCCGTTTGAGACAGCAGAGTTGCCTATGAGATATTTTTAAGCATCGCGGAGAGGGGGGACCTGATGAGGCGATCATCTCGGAAAGGGGGGGGGGAGGAGAAGAAATGCTTACGTTAACGGCGATGATGTACGCCATGGTCGCAAACGTAGTCAACCCAGCCCTGATTTCCTTGAAGAAAGTCGCATCTTTGAGTTCACGTGGCTAACAGAAGACGTCTTTTTGTCAGTTGGTTTTCCCCCCCAACCCAAACCGGGCACCCAAGAGAGAGAGAGAGAGAGAAAGAGAGGGAGAGAGAGAGGAGAAAAGGGGAGGTAATCGTACATGGCCAGCTCCCCGGAGACGAAACAATCTTCCAAAGCGCGAAGTGGTGATCCAATCATCCACCGCCGTCATAAAATCCCTTATACCGCAAAACCTGGATCGTCCCGAGTCCGTCTCAGGTTCATGATCATGGTGAGAGGAGGCCGGCTCCGAAGCGAACTGGAGGCGGCGATCGGCTTGCTCCATGGTAAAAATGTTGAAGCCCAAATGAATAGATGTATAAAAAGAGTAAAGGGGAAAAAGAAAGAAAGGGAAAAAGATGAGACTTGGTTGTCTAAAAGAAAAAAGGGAAAAAAAGGGGGATGAGAAGGGGAGGTAAGCAGGAACGGGGGGACCAGGATTCAAAAAAAAAAGAAAAAAAAAAAAAAGACGTCTCACACACACACGAAATCTGTTGGATCAAAACCCGTTGAGATGGTTATTTCCTGTACGCAAGTCTCTCGACTTCTTTCTTCTTTCTGCCCGATGGCCACAAAAATCTAGGATCGGACGAGGGGGTGTGTCCCGGCCTTGTCAAGGTCCATTACCGCCGGGGGAAACGAGTTTGGCAGATTGACGTGCAGAAGAAGAAGCAAAGTTCAGGGGGGTAATAAGATGCCGTGTATCGTGGTCAAACCGGGAGACAAGGGAGGGGGGAGAGTACAAGCCCGTCTTTCAATCTTGTCTTTTGATGGGAGTATACAAGTATACATCTACGACAGCAGCAACCAAGGTAAATAACAACATCCCGGACCGTGAATACCACTGGTTTCGAGAGTCTCTAATACGTGCCGTCGTCAGGTCAATCCTCTGCCACCCCATACTAACATAACGTGGCATCACTCTTTCATCCGAATTCCAAAAAAAAAAAAAAAAACAAGTCTTGCTTAAGGGAATATGGCAAGTAATCGCACTCGCATGCACTTTCGCCGCTATACCGAACATGGCCTCTTTTTTCTTTGTTTTCTTTTTCTTTTTTTTTCGGTCCTAGTGCAAGCACAAGCGATAATCTGGTTCGTCTTACATGTCCCAGTGCAACAGGACGCAAATCATCATCACCACGCGCTTTCCAAGACGTTACGGCATGGGGATATATCTCCGTTATTTTGTGAGAGGTGGGCATCCGATGGGTCCGGCATGGCTCTGTATGACTTGTGGTGTGTGTGTGCCGAGGTAACTAATGTCTTGTGTGGCCAACTCGTCAACTCTCTCTCTCTCTCTCTCTCCCTGCAATATTTGAATCAACCAATGAACGATTGATGATGTGCTAGTACATTTTGATGCCGATGGACCCCCAAGAATCTTTCTCTCTAGCTTAATAAAAAACTTATTCGTAATAGTAAAGGCGAGATCAAAGCCATTTGATTTGGTAAAATATCGCTTTATAAAAAAAAAAAGCATAAGACATTCCATCGATAAGCTTCATGGGCTAAAGGTAGGTAAGAGAAAGTCGTGACACAAAAAAAAAAGAAAGAAACCAGTCTCGTCTCTCGTCCGTGGGACCAGAGTAGGCTGGCTGGCCCGGTCGCGGCCCAAAACGTCGTGCGATGGTTACACAAGCACGCACAATCGGGTCACAAAAAAAAAAAAAAAAAAAAAAGAAATCCCAGGACTAATAAATGTGTACAACACGAACGAACCACTTTAACATACAAGGAGGTAAAGAAAGTAAGTACTCTTTGGCTGGGAAAGTTTCAAACATTTATTCCTATACAAAATAGGGGAGAATCAGTGTGACCAGTTTGGCCTTGCGAATGAAGGCGCCAGATTTGAAGCAGAAACATGTCCTCGACTTGGATGGACAACGAAAGTGAAACAAACACGACAGGAAAGGAATTGCAGAGCTAGATTTTTGCTTCTGGCTTTTTTATTCGTGCCGACTGAAGAAGCTAGATAGGTATGGTCATTTGTCTGAAGAGCCTTGTCCTCTTTTTACGAACTCGAGCATGTTGCATCATCATCATCATCACTACGGTTGTATAGTATAGTGATACATGCCGCTTAGTCGGCCGCGGGGGAAGGGGCAAAGCCTATAACAAAGCCGCAAGGCAAAGGATGAGATGGTTTTCGTCCCGTCACTTGACGTACAACAACAGCAACGCCCCCTTGCAGACCTTGAGACGGCCTGATGAAGCTACACATGCGATCCCATCATCTCGCATGGAGGAAACGGGAGGGGGATCGCATACGCGGCGCACATACACTTACTTTGTGTGCTGTTTTGTTCAAGAGAGGACAGCATGCCGATCCGGCTGGTTCGACGGGGGGGGGGGGGAGGGAGGACGCCTTCGGTTCCAAGTACCGTGAAAAGATGTTCCAAATTTGGGACGTGATTGGCCGCAGATAGATTGCGTTGCCATGGAGCAAGTAAATTACATGTACCATTCGTTGTTGGGGGAGGGCGCAGGTTTCGTATTGGTTCCTTCTCTGCAAGTAAGCCCCCTATGGTAGTACAAAAGGGGTCCGAGACTGCCGGCCCCCCGTCTTGGGAAAAGTTCAATATGGCCAATTTAAAAAGAAAAAAAAAAGCATCGGCTAGACTTGCTTTTGTTCTTTGATGGATACTTGTAATTGCCCCTTTAGGGTCAAGTTTCTCGAAACAACCTCCCCCCGCGTGTAGACTGAACTTTTTGAGCACTGATGGGATGGCAATGAATGTTTGTGGGCGTTTGTTTTTCCTTGGCCAATATTGGACATGAACAGCACTCTTAGATGTAGCTGTATTCTCGTTGTACCTTGGGTATCTGCTGCCCAATGACGACGGGGTCATCTTCGCCCAACCCCTTTTCGCCTGGCCCTATTGCACTCTACACTCAGCAGAATGATGATTTCTACAGCATACATCAGACCACGAAAAACTGGAAATAAAACAAGAAAGAAAAGCAAATCATGTTGTTATTACCATCATAATCACGCCATTGCTGACCCTCGGACAAGATCTCTACATGTGGCACACACACACACAGAGATGTTTTCAGCAATCTTCGAGGGATAGGCCACCATCAACCCCCGTGTTTGCCCATCTGCAAAACAACATTTCATGTCAACAAAAAAGAAAACAAAAAAGGGAGCTTAGTTTACTACTTTTAGATTGTATGCCGTTATTTTCCAAACATTTTATTCCACGTCAACTGAAAAATTAAAAAAATAAAAATAAAAAAAGGTGGCTTTGCATACGCTTCCACACTGCTGGCCCCCCTTCAACCACGTCGAAAAAAGAAAAAAAAGTGCCACCAAGCCAGGTGTTTCTCATCACCTCCGTGTCTTAAAAAAAAGATGGTGAATGAACACAAAGAGTAAAATTCATCTGACCTGAATCATCGAATAACCAGACGCCCTCTAGGCTTGAACGAACAAATAGTTTGCTCAACACACACACAGACACACACAAGCCAAAAATATTCCTCTCGTCTCTACTTTCCTCCAAAAAAGCAAACATTGTCAGCTAAAATTGAGCTCAGTCTATGAAGAAAGAAAAAAAAATCACTTACATTGAAAAACAAACACACCAACATGAAAAGTTAGTGAAGCTTACATCACTTGACGGCATCTCTCTCTCTCTCTCTCTCTCTCTCCCCTGCTGTGTAACCCGACTGCGCATCCTCATCATCCCAACCTTGGGGCGAAGCCGCATCAACCCCTCGCAGTAACAAAAAAAAAACTCTTTTTTTTCTCTCCCATCGTCTTTCTTTGTTTACGCGCCCCTTTTTCACCGCTCGAAGTCTGATGATAGTTAGTCTCTCATTCTTACCTTCCCCCCCCCCCCACCACCACCCCTTGATTTTGATCCCAAATCGTTCATTCGTATACACCATGTGGGATATTCATTGGACGGATCCCAACCGCCAACTGGTCGGCGAGCACCGCGCCCAAAAGTACGCCCAACGCGCCAGGCAAGACTCGTACTCGACGTCGACGTCCGCCTCCGGATCGACCCCTACGTCGCCGTCGGCCCCAAACAACAACAACAACAACAACAACAACAAGAGGAAAAAGCGCAACTCCCTCTCGACGCGCTCCTCGCTCTCGTCAGCCGACTCGCCCTTTTCCTTCCTGCGCAGCTTCGGCTACGGCAAATCTAGCAGAGATGCCAGGTCCGGCGTCACCTCGTCCTCCTCCGCGAGCGGCACCTTGTCTTCTGCCAGGAAGAGCATGGGCTCGGATTACGCCAGCGCGAGGAGCTCGGGCGTTGGCTCTGGTGACGAAGGGGTCAAGATGCGGAGGGGGGGGGATGGTAGGATTATCATCGTCGAGAAGCCGGAAAACGTCTCGCCCGAGCTTTCATGTCAAGGCAAGTTGCGAGTCCTCCGAAGCTACCTCAGATTCATTCACTCATCCATCTAACATCGAGTTCGTGGCGTGTGCGCAGATTCCGTCTTTTCCATGAATGAGAGTGATCAAGGCACCACTTCGCTCTCCATCGGTGAAGCCTCACCGAAAGCAAACATCCCGCCTCTGCCCCTGAGACACACTTCTGTTCCTTCCACAATGAGCGGTGCCTTGATGGACCCCGACGATGACACCGCTCCTCAGCGCATAAGGTCGCAACCAAATATCCCAACAACAATAACTACTGCAACACCAACAATCAGATCAACTTCACTCCCCGAGTAAGTTTTACCTCCCCAGAGATAAAAGGGGGGCTGATCCTAGCCCAGCTGAAGTGAGACCTACTAACGGCCCCCTCTTGCAAAGATCGACCAAGACCAAGTCTCAGTCTTGGCAACTACCCCCAGCCACCATGCCGCTAGAGTCCTTCTTGAAGACCAACAATGTCTCAGCGTGGAAGACGCCAGAGGAATGGGCATCTGCTGTCACCCAAGCCTCGCCTCGAACCGAGCCGTGCAGCATCGAGCAGCAGCCCAAAGCCGATGAGCAGGAGAAAATCATCACCATCGACGATTTGAGAAATGACATCGCCAAGATGGACATAATGACACCTACCGCAATCCTACAACGCCTAAGGAATCTTCAAGAAGAATCTGGAAGAAGCAGTGACGCCGAAGCCGATGCTGACGCTGACGCCGAAAAGCAGAGGTGGATGCTATGGGTGCTTACCATGGATGAGAAAGGCTTACACAAGTACAACCCTCCCGCTCAAAGAAACGAAAGCCTATTGGCGCTATATGAATCGCCCAGTATGAATTCTTTCTTCATCATGTTGAAAGGGAGCTAACACCAATGCAGTCAGAGCAAGCTACTTGGCAGCTTTGAATCCGTCGACACAAATCCATCATCTATCACCGACCCCGCTTCCTCAGTCATACTCCCCCCTGATCACTCCAGTTCAGTCCACAACACTCTCACCGTTCCCACTCTCTCAACTCTTCAACACTGTTACAACTATTTCGCTTCCCTCGATCCTCCCGGAATCTTCTACCCCTGACTTCTTAAGTTCGCTGTCTGCTAGCCTCAAAGCCAAGGGGAAGCTGCATTTGACCCTCATAAACCCAATGCCGAGGCCTAGCACGGCCGGACCGTTGATGAGTATCTGGCTGGAGAAGCATCTCCTTTCTTCACTTCGTCGGAATGGTATTTGCACGATGCCGACTCGATTCTTCCCCAAGTGGCTAGGGGAGACCGGTTTGCGAGGACAAGGTAGTAGCCTCACTACTACAAAGTTCTTCGCCGTTCCACTGCCAGATGTGACCAAGAGTGATTGCGGTCAGGACGATGAGAGACTGACAAAAGCTCACATTCGAAGCTTGGCGGGCCGGACACTGTGGTGGAAAGTATGGGGGAGGTGGATTAGAGGCGGTAACGATGAGGTAAAAGGGTGGTGGGACGATCCTTGGGTCATGGAAGAGTGTGCTGAGCTGGGCACCATCTGGGAGTACCAAGTAGTTGAAGCTGTCAGAGATGGGTAGCGCTACTGAGAGTTTGCAGAAGAACATTGCACTTGTTAGCGGCCCTGTTTGTTGACGTAAAAAATTGTAGATCCATCACAGTCTTTGTCCAGTCTCATCTACGCAGTAGATCATCAAATGACGCCTGCCGGCTGACTAGGCATAACGAAGAATCTGGTACGCTGATTCTTAGTTGGCTTGACGTTGGGGAGGATATATAGAGGGCATCTGGCCCTGGCGTAATGGGCTCGTCTTGGTCTTGTCTGGATTGGGGCCCCCATGATCCTGGGGAGCATTGTCCAATAACGTGATAGATCTGACTTGCGACTTCTTTGCAGGAGCTCCATGATACAGTAGCGTAAATTGAAGCATTCCAAAATCCTTGAAGAGGTAAAACAAACGCGCTTACTATCTCCAGCGAGGGTGTACTCTTTTTTCTCATGACGGAAGATACGCGATTGATGCTCGACGGGATCCAGGTGAGAAGCAGAGCCGTGAAGAAAAGTAGGGCGTTCCTTGTGTATTTCCATGCCGTTCTTTGCCTATTGCATTGGTATCTCCGCGTGGACAGATACCCAGGGGAAAGATTTATGCAAAGGGTATTGGGCTGCGCCACTGAAGAGCCGTTCTCCGTTGCCTCACAGTCGGCAGAATTTGCTGCTCTCTGCAACCTCCGTCTGGTCTGATATATGGTTCTTCCCGCTCGACAGTAGATGATGAAGATTACAATGATGATCAACCTGGCGATTATTAGATACTGCTAGGAAAAAACGTCTGCAAGGTTTCGCGATACGCTTACCAGATAGGGCCATAGAAAGTTGCAATTCGCAATATTCTCCAGGGTTTGGAAATCCAGCACCAAAGAGTAGCATCACCGTAAAGACGGTTGCCCTGGTCATCTGCCAGCCAAATGTATACCAAGGCGGGAATTAAAGGAACACCATAACATGTTGACGTGTATACAGGCTCCAGTCTCTTTAGCCCCTTTTCGTCAAACTTCCAGTAGAACACGAGATAAACATTGATCGCCATGGCCAACGCCTAGAAGGCATCAGCAGGTAAGAACCTGCGAGGCATTAGCATTGAAGATGTGGTCTGCTATGTTCACCATCATGGTTCCATACATTTGAATAAAGAACGCCTGAAGTTGGCAAGCTGGGGAGCTTGGGGTACTCAAGAAGGACCTCGTCATTAATGTGCCAACGTTGGACATCATATTGCCAAACGTAGCATAGAAAATGAGTCTGTTGATTGGTTTCCGAGACGATTTAGAGAAATAGAACATTAATATTGTGAAAGAGCATCCAATGAGGGAGATGATTGAGCTGATGCGTTCGATTCCATCTATCGCATCAAATTGTGTCGAGGATAGGTGATCATCCATTTCGTCAGCTCATCTTGGGACCCGTTAAACAGACGAAAAGAAGCAATGGTTTGAATAGCGATGTTTGTATCTCTAGGTTTGAGCGGAGCTCTTCCTATCATCTAGTAGGAAAGCTGGATTAACACGGCAGGTCGATTACCGCTTCTGGGACAGCAACGAAGTAGTAGTCAATACATTCGATGAAGGTTATATGGCAAGGAGAACCTGAGGGAAGTAATGGCGACGGAAAAATCAAGGGGAGATGAAGCCGTGTTAAACCTGTTAGCAGTGTTGATGAGGGAAACTTGGGTCCAAAGACGGTAGTGCCTTCCTTGGTCGTTCTGAGCTTCGCTCCTGGCGCAGTCGTGTAGTTCAAATCCAAATACAACTACTAATCTACATGACACCTGCATGCCTGGGTAAAAAACTGAACTTAAAAAGAAGAAAAAGGTACTCTCCCAACCCAATTAAGCATTGTCCAGCTTTGCTTGACAATCTCGAGTCTACTTATACTACTTCTAATACCTATGGAGAGGATTATGATCCAAAAAACAATGACCACTGGGCCGCTCCTGCTCTTCCAGATCCAAACTTCAGAAATGGCAAGAGTGGTTTCAAGAGCTTGCCGTTCCAAAAATCATCGAAATCTGGGAAAGCAGGGATTCCTTCCTTATTTGAGGAGATAACAGGACGTGCTCCTACGCCCGAGTCCAGCTTGACGAGCCATGACAACCCTCAACCCTCCCCCTTTACCCTACGAAACCATCTACTACTACCACACTAGAACATCTTCAATCCTCTCTGTACACCTCTGGTCACCAACAAGTCCTTCTATCAATCGTGTTCATGAACCACAAGTTGTTTTTCTTTCCACTGGTTGGTATTACATCCGATTCGCCATATCTTCCTCTGACCGAGAGTAACTCTCCAACGCCTTTGTTTTCTATTCCTCAGGTTATTGTTCTCCTAGACGTTTTCTCGTCGTCTTGGAAAAGTACCGTAACTGGTGTACCGACAGTGTTTGCTGTTTGACGGCATCGTAGCGCCAATGCACCCTTGGAACGCTTTTGGAGCTCCCGTGCTGAGAGGTACCATTACTCGTAATGACAAGGCTAAAGCGGGTGCCGCTGGACAAATTCATTTGGGCGAAAGCAACCTTCGCGAAAATCAGCTTCGCGATAACATTCTTCGCGAAAACGCGTTTGGGGGTCTGCCACTGGAGGGTCTTACTATCAATCTAGGATTACCCGTCATCGATCGAAGGTACACTCCTCCACCACAGCAACATCACCATGGTCGCAGCTCAGGTCATTCGAAGAAACCGCATCAGTCATCAGGGGCAGACCGGAGGGGGCCACATCCCACAGCCAGAAGGAAGCATACAACTTATGCTAGCCTCCCATCTGGTCTCACGATATCCCGAGATCTCTTGCCCAAAGATCATCAGAATCTTATAGCACCACCTCGAAAATCAGCCGAGTCATGTAGACCTACGGACAGGCCTCGAAAGTCTACTGAAAGCTGGAGGATCGCAGAGAAAGGGCCAGCAGAGAACCGAAGGTCATTGGAGAGTTGGGTTCCCATGAACACTCAACAAACCCAAGGCGGCCATCGCCGCACCCGGACCAGGGAATCTGCAGGTTCCTCCAAGCGTGACCAACGACCAACGAGTGCTGAACATCGTCCCCGTTCTAAACGAAGCCCAAATGCCTCACGAGGGCCTAGTATGGAAGGCAGGGTCTCAGGAGAAAGACTATGCGTACCTGGGCAAGGTGATATGGCTAGACGCCGGGCGCCACACGCTGCACCATTCGCGGCACGTCTGCCTCCGACTCCTGAGAAAAAAGAGCCGCGCATCTCCTCTGGGAAAAAGAAGAAGCCCAGTGTATGGAGCTGTTTTAGGAGCTAGTTGAAAGAGATGAAGGGCTTGTGGGCTGTCAGTTGGGGTTCCTATTTTTCTGTGGTATGGGAACGCGTTTTGTTCTCTCGTGGTGTTTCTCTCTAGCAGTATTATCCAAGCTTCATCAAGTTCGATAGACTTATAGTTAGTCCTATTATGGTATGACTCCCATTCTGAGCACAGTCCAAGTCTTGTACTGTTTCTTGTATCGCTCTCCCACGAGGTTCATGAACCTCGTGCAAACTCATGCGAAGGCTTCATTCAATACGATGCATTGATTCGAAAGCGAAGCCCAGTATTACACGTACGCCTAATTCACTAGGAACGCACTACTGCAGCACATCAAAGCCTTGTGCTTGTCACACTTACAATAGAGCCTCGTGTTAGCCAATCCAATAGACGATGTCCACGCAAGCAAATGTCGGCAAAGAGGACGACCCTCGCATATATCTTCACCGCCTTCTCAGCTTACCTCTCAATAGAAAAAAAGATGCAAGCCAGAAGGTAACCCCGCTCGGTGTTGAACGCAGAGGCTCTCTTCCTATAATGTCAGCCCCCGCGCTGCTGCGTGGCTACCCTACCAGCTGTGAAGGTAGCGCAACCCGCGCAGAGAGGGTGTCACAGTATCCTAATAGCCCATTACGCTCCGCTCAGCCTTCGCGTCTCAGCCCTACGCCGGACGTATCGATGGACGGCTACACAATCCAGCACACTTTGGCTTTGGCTGCTGCCCCTCATGAGCCTAATATTTTGCCTCTATCCTTCTTTGCTATAACATTTTGCCTTGATGACTAGCGTATTGATAAGTTCGCTGTGGCGTCGTCAGAAGGCATAGAGCCTCGTGCTGTGTCACCTCAGATGGCGGTCTGAGCGCAGATGGCTACGTATCTTTTCTTTTTTTTTGCTTTCTTGGGTGGGCTGGTCTGGTCGGCGACTTCTTCAAACATTACTCTGTGTGTGGGGGGAAGGACGAGGGGAAGAGATGAACAAATCTCATTACATAATAAAACCCGAGGAAAGGAGAAGAGGCTCCCGTGTTCGAAACTGGAAAGGGCTTCGTCCGCGGGGTGGGGGGTTCACACAGTTCTGTCGCGCCGGCATATTCCCCTTCCTTCTTTTTCTCACTTTTTTTTTTCTTTTGACTCTGCCACATCCCATTGTAAAGGGAGGATCGAGGCATGGCCGCTGTTGCAGGCGGTATTACATGAGGGGTAACCTTTGTCGGAGCCTTGCCGTGGCGGCTAGGGGGGGAGGAGAGAGAAGATGAAGGCGGAGATGAAGAAGGAGGGGGGAGAAGGTATTCTATAGACACACCCGCGCCGGAGTGTGCATTGTTTAAGGCTCTGTGGTCGGAGGTCCCGATTGTGCATTTCTTTTTTTTTTCCTTGTGTCAGCAATTAATCCTGTTTTTCCGGTCTACGCGGTCTGACCATCGGACCGTGCCGCTCTAGTTGGAAAAGGGCAGGGAAAGTGGCACATGATTATCGAAATGCGGCGTTTGACTGGATGTTCTAAGACGGTACTAGGTACAGGATTTTGTACATTCTTTTTTCCTAGGGGGGAAGGGGGGGGATTGGGCACGGAATGTCCCATTAGTAGTGCCTACGAGTCTTGGTCGACTTGATTGATGCACAAATTGCAAATCAGGAGAACATTGAAATAAGCAAAATCGTGGTGTTTAGTAAAAGAAAAACCTTTCTCAAACTGTCTTAGAAGCTGAGCTGTAGGATATCGCCTACTTGCGTGATGTAGACGTAACTTCCGCACACCAAGCGCACGCCTGTAACAGTAAAATGGGAAAGAATAAGAAAAAATAGAACCAAAGACGCTGTACAAACTTGAGAAGCAAAAAGGTATGGGAATAGATAGCACAAGGATTGCAACAACCCTAAACCCAAAATTTGTCCATCAACCGGTAATAGCACGTCTCAAACCCATTGCCTATCATAAAATATCATCACAATATCAAAACTGTCAAGCATGCGCCAAAAACGAAGAGCACAATTCAAGGGGACTAAAAGAAAAAGAAAAAGAAAAAGAAAAAGAAAAAGAAAAAGAAAAAGAAAAAGAAAAAGAAAAAGAAAAAGAAAAAGAAAAAGAAAAAGCAACGACTAGTTATCGTCGTAGTCGAAGATGGTGCATGGATTTTTGACAGCCGGGATTTCTTACCATACAAATCCGATATCATTCCCTATCTTCTGCATATCGTTCCCAATGATAGTCCATCTGGAGGGATACCTCGAGTGTAGTTTAGAACGCTCTTTCATCGGCTCGCAGCGCTTGTTGGGCTCGGAAGCAGGCGAACAGGGAAGGCGAATGGATGAGGCCGTGTCAGAGACTGTGTGCTGCATTTCGACCGCGATGAATTGATGCCAATTTAGTGTCAAGTCATCTCTGAACCAATAGTACAAGACATCAAGTTGCCATTGCGTCGTGTTGGAAATTTTGAGCTTCTGAGTTTTATTGAAAACCCAACGAAGCAAAGACACCTGGAACTGTGACAGGCGGAGCTGTTGTAAAAGCCAGCGTTGAATAAATCCGAACTTTCCCGAGTCATCACCTTCAGGTTGAGTGGTTACCAAGCGGTCGATTTCGTATGCCTTGATGGCGTTCTTCATGCTGTCCTGCTTGTCTTTATCATCATCGGGAAGCTTGATGGCTTCCCTTAACTTGTTGTAAGGCGTTACCGGCTGGTCTCCTGACAGGAGCTCATATCCTGGGGATAGAATCTCAGAATAGTCTCTATGGAGCCCGGTATCTGGGTCCTCCGGGACTATGTCTTCAAGTCCTAGGTCGTCCGCATCCCCTACGCGAAGGCTATCTACAATTGTTCCGTCTTTGACTTGGTAGCGTGAACTTTGGATGCCCTTTTCGCGGCAAACTGCCTCCAACTGTGAAACCTTGATTGCACTTTCATTGAGTGATTCTTCCATTGATTTTCGCAAGGTAGGGAACTCTTGTCTGAATTCTCTAATTCTCTCTGGCATATCATCAGCCTTTTCGAGATTGAGACCCAGTAATTCATCATCATACAACTCTTTGTTCAGGAGTAGATCAGAGTACTCCTCTTGGTGATTTCGGCGATCGGCAATGGTCTTTAGCAGATCTCTCATCAGCGGATGCAGTTGATTCTCTGGCCCATGTGGAGAAATGCCTCGCAGATCATCTGGCACGTAGCCAGACGTGCCTATGTTCTCCTCTCTAGGGGACTGATGAGATCTGAGACCGCCTGAATTTGATTCACCACGGTCGTGAGCGTTGCGGACACCTTTCGTTAAAAGGCTCCAAAACTCCAGTTCATGGGACTCCATCAAGTTATTGGTATCATTAAGCTGATTTTCCAACTCGTCATTCTCGATCTCTATCTCGCGCAATTCTTCCCTGAGCGACTGTAACAAACGTGTTTGCTCGGCCAAATTTTCTTGAATTGCTTGAATTGCTTGAATTCCGTGCCCCAGAAGTAATTTGCGTGCCTGAGCCATAAACAGGTTGTCTGCCTTTTCTGCTTCCTGTCGGATGCTTTTCATTTTCACACCATTCTTCTGCAACAGGCCTATTATGGTCTTGATGTCCGTTCTGGCTTTTGAAAGAGAACGCCACGCAGCATCGACTTCTTCTAGCGAAGCGACAGGGGGCTGTTGCTCGTTACCAGGTAACTGAAGTGAATTTACGGGCTCCTTCAAGCGTTCTGTAGACTGCCCTTCTCGCACAGGACCTGTTGAGTAAGGGTTGAATCCAGAAGCGACATTCATCATCCTCTCGACAGCCAACCTCCTTTCAGATTCGAGTCGAAAAGGAGGATCACCTGGACGTTGCGGAGGAAAGTGAAGCCTATTTGCAGTAGCTACCGGGAGTACGCGGAAGTCCAAACTAGAATCTGTTTCATATCCTGATGAGTCCGTATTATCAATAGGCGATTTAGCTTGGAAGCCGTAGTTACTCGCTACGTCTCTCTGTGTCTCAGTTGGTGGTAACGGTCCTATATCTTCTTGGCTCGAATATTGAGTATGAGCAGCAACCTCGGGGTATGCATTGTCGTTCTCACGTTCAATATTTTGAAAGGGGCCTACTTTTGCGTGGCCGTGACAGTTACTTAGAGACAAGCTGTCGCAAGATATTGAGGAATGAACAGATTCTGGGCGATCCCCCGAAGTATGCAATCCTGCATCTAGACAAGACCCCTTCTCACTCTGGACTTCAGGACCTCTATGCGCCGACGTTTGGCTAGACTGAGCCGAGTTGGTGACTTGAGTGGCCGATGCAGGGGTTCCCGTTACTGCAGGGCCTTTATCCAAGTCCACAGCGGGTCCGGTCTGGTCCATGTTCAGATCCAGATCTGTTCCTGGAGGCAGTTGTGGGTTTGAAGTCGATGGCGATGGGTCTGAAGAAGAATTCGAAGTCGACTTGATGATGCCATGATGCCTAGTCTTGAAATGTATACGCAAGATTCGTGGGAGACTCCCGAGTACTCTTGACAACATGGTCAGATACGCGTCGTTATTGATTCCGTGTGTTTACATAAACGCGAATGAGGGTAGCGAGGGTCTGCTAGTATGGACGAGGTTATCGCAGCCCTAGTCCATACGATCGCAAATGATAGCGCAGCAAATAAAATATAATCGCTGTAAAACTGAGGGCGGATTCAAGGCGCGTATTACTCTAGCAGTGAGTCGATGATGTGGAGAGTCAATTTGAAGCAGGAAGGCTCAGCAACAGCACCTTACAAGTACTGCTGGTGGTAGTGGTAGTGATTGCCTACCTTAGGAAGGAAGGCGAGGCAAGGAAAGGCAGGAACGTCTGGGTGCACGCGCAGCACCTGCCGTGCCTCTGCCCCCCTCCCCCCTCCAGGGCTCTTTCTGATAAGCAATGAGGTCACCTTTGCTGGGAAATGACTTGGTTTGTCATAACATCTACCTAATGAAACACGGCGGTGGCACAGGTGCGTGATAAGGAAAAGCCTCACCCTGCAAGGCTTCGTTTTTGTGATTATATTTCGCTTGGCAATATAGCCTCCCATCCTCCCATCGATGCCTTCGCCAGCCGACACACATCGCGTCGATGACCCATAATCAATGACGCATTGTCAGCGAATACCTGGCAGGCTACAACTGGGTACTGTATGAAGCTGAGCGATTGAGGGTGATGGGCTTTGCGACGGATGGCAGGGGTAGCTCACCGGTGAAGGAGGTGCTAAAACAGGCTTGAAGATGAGTACATGTGTATGGGTAGTCGAGAAAGAGGGTGTGCTCATTGTAAGTGACTCCCCGCGCTGAATGTGCGAATCGTCTCCCACACCTTTCACTTTACTGGGCACTCTTGTGTCTTACGCCAGCTTTCAGTGTTACCTTGTCGCGAATGAATGCTAACCGTACACAGTGCAGGATGCACGTTTGAGAGAATGGTGCAAAATGGTGCCCTTGGAGATGCAAGGTTTAGGCGTGAATTCCTACATCGGCAATATATTGCCCAAGCCCGCCAGCAGCTTGACCGATGGTGTCGACAACAGTTGATCTTCGCTGATGATGCTCGAGCTGAGCCTTGTGCTTTATTAGCGCTTGAGCGCAAACGCGGACCAAATCAAAATGTGTCCAGACTTGTGCAAATGCAACTGGAAAGAATCTGGAAAGAATGGGTATGTTCGCTAAAACTTGATGGATTAGGAATGGACGGCTTCTCCATAAGTCTCAGCAAGACGCTAGACATGGGGCGGGAAGCCGGGAAATGAGCAAAAGTCGGGGTTCCGAGGCTCTACGTCTGATGCCAGTACTCCGGATGTACCACGTACCTACAAATACTCACATCACTTATCATCACACGTGGTGAACGAGCCAACAAAATGGCTAGAAGCCGGGCAGGCCCACGGTCCCAGTACCGCGTTTACGCGTGAGTATTCTGTACATACCTCAAGGACACGAAATCATCATTTCAAGCATGCATATACAACTCATCGTCTATTCTATAGGCGCCATGGAAATACATCAGCGATATATCAAAGGCCATATCACCAAAGTCCACACTACCAACGACACCATCTCTTAGCTGTACTCGTCGGTACATAACTACATGTACTCGACTCCTCTTTCATTAACATTACATCTGATGGGGAGTTACCAAGCCGTGGACAATAACTCAGACATTGACACATCACGTCCCCCCATTGATATCGATACCCAACCAAGCCTCCCTTCATGCATATGCACTTCGGCAAGCGCTGATAAGTCCAACATCGGCCTCATCGCCAACGTGGCGCCAAAGCGACAGCGCATGCCTACCTTCGCGGGTGAGTGGTCATGTGCACTCACACAAGCAGGCGTTTCGCTGCAGCTATACCCATACACTCTGCCATGCAGGCAATCGTCTTACCAATCAATGTCCAAGAGCCGTCACCATCTTTTGGGGTGTGCGTTTAGATGAAGATGCAAGGCTCCCACCCCCTAAAAAATCCATGGTTCGCAATGCCTTCTCTATCATACATATGCTTCAGAGCCGCGTGCTACCTATATAGGAGAATAAGTGCCCCCGCTCTGTTTGTCCATTAGTCCGCTCATCAGCCCGCTCATCAGCGGTCATCTCTGTCTACTTCTGCCATAACTATTTCCTCACTTGACCCGCCTATCCCTTCTTTCATACTCTCTCTGCGACTATCTCAGAGTCGTAGTAAACATGGGCGAGCAAGACAATTCTCATTGGACTGGCTGGATCGAAAGTGAACCGGCCGGAAGCTGTTACAGGCATCAACTGAACGAACAGGGTAAGTGCGATGCAAAGTTTTGATGAGCCTCCTCAGAATCCAGACGCGTACTGACTAGTTTTTTAGGCGAGATAGTACGTACCCAATGGCATCGTGCCCAGGGTCCTGATGCGCTGGGCACACAGCTGCAAGCAAGCGATCAGATTGATTTCCAGGGACTGAGCCTTGCAACAGCGGAAGGTATAATACCATCACAATCTGCACATCAGAATGTCTTATCGTTTGTGTTATCGGTAGCTCAGAGCTGACTTGAGGCGCTGAAGACCTTGAAACTACTGGACAGCCCTCCTACACTCAAGCTCCGGGGCAACCCTCCTTTTACTCATTACAGGGCCAGTCTTCTGGTGACCAAGCTCCAGAAAACGAGGAGGAGTTTGAACAAACCATTTCCGCCTATCACCAATCCGAGGGTCAGAGAACAGTACCTGGAGGGCCTTCCGCTTACTATGAACCGGATCAAGCATACGATTCCGACGAACATGGTGAGGCTCGTGTCAACTTCTGCGGTCGTAGAAGAGAATGTTGATTGACATTCTAGGCCTTGAGAGTATCAACGAAGCGGGGCCGCCTGCCCCCCAACGGCGCCGTCCACGTCTGAACGAGATGCCGAGGGTTCCAGAAAGTGTGTTATCATCCTCACTTCGCAACTTCTGTAATGTTAATCCGTCTTCCAAACCTCTATAGACTTCCGTGTATATCCATCGAATTATTTTATAGTCGGAAGGGTAGGAGGTTCATCTCTCGCTTGTGATTATGCACTACGATTCGCTGACACTCCTGCGTGTTAGGTCCTCAAGCTCTGGTGGCCCTCGCCAAGAGGACAGGACAATACCGCCGCCAGTAGGCACTCAGGCACAACTGGCATCACCAGCCGTTGCAGAGACGAGGATGGTTCCTTCGTCACCTGGCGACGGTTCGTGATTGTCGCATATCATGAGGGGAGCTCCATTGCCTTGTCAGTATGTCGCTACTATGTACCCAATACAGTTGTGTCTAACCGAGTCACCAGACCCATCGCCACCTACAGAGGTCAAGGTTGCTGTAAACGCGGTATCCATGCAGAACACCACGGCATTATCTGCGACGCTGCTAAATCCACTGTCTCGCGCCGACGAGGCGAGCCCGAGCTGGGCCACGAAAAGATTCGTGTGAACATGTTTGAACCATCTCAGACTCTTGCCAACGCGTCTCGCGTCAACTACGTGAAGCCCTCGACTCTGGAGCATAACTACAAAGTCCAATTCCTCGGCGATGTTCATCCTGATGATCTTGAGACTTTGGACAACAATTGGCGTTATTACTACCGTACCGATGCACAGTAGTATAGCAGAGTTGGTTGTTCAACAGCTTCGCTACTTTATGCAGCAAATCATTACTGCTATGCATGCTGATCGGCGAACGCTTCCTCGTTCAAAAGAGGATGTGTCATCATTCCCTTTCTCTCAAGTCAACTCTCCTTGCTTGAGCGACTTGAGGAATAGCCCTTTAATGGGCGCTTTTGTCTGGTAAACCCAGGCGACAACAACTACGTTTGTTTCAATTTTGGCCTATTCAATACCGTCACTGGAACATTGTGACAGTTCCGAATCATCAATTGTCAATCAAAAATGGTCTCAGAAACCTACGCTCTTGTCACTTTCGACTTCAACCAAATATCATTACGTTTTACGACTTGCGCCAGTTTTTTTTTTTCCTGAAAGGTCTAGTCAAGCGCTGACCTCAACTGGGTTTACGATGAATGATCTATTTATTTCTTTGATTCTTTTCTTATTTCTTTTTCTCAACCTTATCATCACCAGATTGGCAAACAAGTAAATGACAAGTTCTTCCATGATTCCTCAAATCTTGACTACGTGAAGACTAGAACTCATGATGCTGGGCACTCAGCTTTATCTGATCCCTTCTACGGAGCACTCCTACTAATAATACATTTATAACTTGAACTTTCACCCGTAGGTCAAGCTGGGCCCACCTTGAAGACATCCCCACCCCCACCACGAGCCTCGGCATCTTCCCCACGAAACGCGCATGGAGTTCAAAGAAGTAACCGCTTTAGTATTAACGCCGAGGTGCTCGAGGCGATCCATGTAATCCTCCTTTGTAGGCCTCGGTTGGATTCGATCCTCGTAGATATACATTGCATGTTGTAATTTTTGTGTCTTGATCGTTTTCCTTTGCTGCTACACGTACCGCTATTCTCTTTGCATTCTACCTGCTTATTTTCACGATACCCTTTTTGCTTGTAACGAACTTCATCCTAGACATCAGCAACGAACCCGACAATATGGCCGAAATCGACGTCCAGCTCAATGACTTCCAGTCGCTCTTCTCCCTCAAGGGCAAGGTTGCCGTCGTCACCGGCGGCTCAAGAGGTCTCGGTCTCCATGCCGCTTCAGCGTATGTGGTCCCCAGGAGTGACGTCCGCTCTTCTCCTCGTTCGCCCGCAAGGCAAATGGTGCTAATCCACGGCGAATAAAAAACAGCATGATGCAGGCCGGCGCCTCCAAGGTCTTCATCTCGTCCCGCAAGGCCGACGCCTGCGAAGCCGCCTGCAAAGCCCTCAACGCCCTCCCGAACCTCGCCCCCGGCGCCGTCGCCATCTCCGTCCCCGCCGACTCGGCCACGCAGGCGGGCGTCGACGCGCTCCTGGCCGGCGTCAAGAAGCACACGGACAAGGTGGACATACTCTTGGCCAACGCCGGGGCCTCCTGGGGGGAGAAGTTCGACACGCACCCGGACGGCGCGTTCCAGAAGGTCATGGACCTCAACGTCAAGAGCGTCTTCAACACCATCCGCGTATTCGCGCCGCTGCTGGAGCGCGCCGCCAGCAAGGGCGACCCCAGCCGGGTGCTCATCACCGCGTCCGTGGCCGGCCTGGGCCTGGGCACGCTGGGCAAGCAGGGCACCTACGGCTACTCGGCGTCCAAGGCGGCCGTCATCCACCTCGGACGCAACCTGGCCGTCGAGCTCGGGCCCCGGGGCATCACGGTCAACTCCATCTGCCCGGGCTTCTTCCCCAGCAAGATGGCCAACGGCCTGCTGAAGATGTCCGGGGGCGCGGACAAGATGGCCGCGAGCAACCCCATGGGGAGGTTGGGTCGGCCGGAGGACATTGCTGGTATTGTGGTCTATCTCGCCAGCAGGGCAGGCTCCCATGTCAACGGCGAAGCCATTGCCGTTGACGGCGGGTCGCTGTGGCAGCGTGGAGAGCTTTCGTCCGCCGGCGAGTCGAAGCTATAGGCATTACTACTACTACTAGTAGTAGTAGTAGTAGTGCAATATATCATGATAGAAGCACACGAGACCAAAGAAAAAGACTTAATCAATTCGTACATGTTCAAGTTGCCTTTTCGTTTTGTTTTCGCTTCTATTCTATTTTCCAATTATTGCTGCTATAAGTTGAAGCTAATCGTCACGATGCTTTGGTTCGTCAATCATTCTACGTGTTTTAGACACTTTTGGGCTTGCGCGCCACCCACGCGCTCGACTTGTACGTCGTCAATAGCATGCTGTCCCTGTCCTGGATGTAAGGAGTCTCGATCCCATGTTCCTTCCACTCCACTACGAAACCAACCTTCTCAAGCAGCGCCAAGACTTCATCCTCGGAAAGCTCAAAGCTTCCGGGGTCCGCGATGCCCGACGAGTTGTTCGAGTCGTGCACTCCGTCTCCATCGTCGTCTTTGCCGTGGTTCCCGGGGGCGTTGTTCTCAAAGTGCCAGAGAAGAGGGCCGACGTTGATCAGGACACCCCCTGGCTCGAGGCAACTCCAGATGACTTCCAGATATCGTATCAAGTTGGGCGCCGTGTCGAGGAAGAAGACGCTTGCCACAGCGTCGTACTGATCCTTGTGATCATCGTCGCCGTACAGGCAGAGAAAGTCGGCGGCGCACATGCACATGGATCCAGCATTTGCGCCGGCCGCCTGCAGGACCGAGGCGGGGTGAATGTCCGGGACGGTGTAGCTGCGTAGGTGATTCTCCCGGCTGCTGTGGTTCGAGAAGGTGTGCACCCAGGGGAAGATGGTGTGCTGGTCCTCGGACGTACATTCGTTGAGGATATAGGACGAGGCGAGGAGCTGATGGTAGGATATCTCGTTACCCTCGACTTCATACCCCTTGACGCAAAGGTCGAAAACCAAGCGGCCCAAGCCAGCTCCAGGCACCAGAACCTTGAGCTGCGTCTTTCCGCGTTTGTTCCTCTCGCTCTCGAGAGCTTTCATGATGGGCGCGTAGCTCGCCTCCCTCTCTTTGGCACCGTCTGCTGTCCAGTCACGGTAGAATTGCCGTATCGTGCTGCGGGCTTTGTCGATGTCTCCATGTTTAGAGGCACCCTTCCAAAGGCGAGGCATCTCTTCCAGCCCGAAAGAGCGCAGGCCGCTTTGCACAATGGCCGAGGAAAGTTCGGCATTTGTGTCGATGGCATCATCGACGCGGCTCAAGGTGTCGAGGAAGTTGAAAGGTGGCGCGGCAAGCATCTGCCACTGGGACTGAGTGAGAGCATAGAAGGACTGGCGGCGCAGATGTGTGACGTTGAAGTGGGCGACCTTTCCATATTGTCTACCATCATATCAGCCTCTAATACTGGATTTCAGTTCAGTTCTTTGGGGGAAAGACTATGTATGAACAGCTGTCACGAAGAACATGATGCTTTGCCCTCTTGAGATACCGTAAAACAGCCTCGTTCAACAGAACATTTCCTCACGAACCCCTTCATGATGTAAGCCCTAGCGCTACTTACGAGAATGAATCGAGAGCATTAAAGATGACCTTCTCCTCCTCTGGGTCGTCTATCGTAGGACTATCTTGCCACACCCCATCTTCAGCGGGGCGAAGGGAGTCATCGCCATTTTGCTGCTCTGCAGAAGCCATTACGATATTTGCTCGGACTGTGCTGAGCTCGTCTTGTTCAGTCTACCCACATTATGTATATTTCTTGGGTCCAGATAAGAATGTTGGTCGCGAGTATGAAAAGTCTGATAAGGGGCAGTGAGTGAGAATATTACCATTTGCCAGAGTGGGGGTGGACTTTGACATCAGGCGACTACCTCCTCTACTACTACTACTACTCAGGTGTCTCGGAAGATGGCCAAAGATTTGACTGACTTCCTGCGCCCTGACCTCATAATCCTAGGAGAGGTGCAGAGTCGATCATTATACCATGCGTGTTTTTATATGCCAATGTGCATTCGTCCATTTGCTTAGTTTTTTTCCAAAGTCGGCGTGTCAACAATCGGGCGGAGCCGACAGAGTTCGTGATTAGCAATACCAACTTAACCTTCCCTCTCTAAATCACCCGTCATGTGACTTAACCTATACACTTCATCTCATTTCTTCAGCCTCACTTATGATGCACTCCAAGTATATGTAGATCACATCAATTCGGTCTCAATTTTAGCAACATGAGCGATCCTCAAGATAAGGTGGTCGAACTCTCGATCCCTTTGCCAAAATCCCTTGATACACGCATCTATGTTCGTCTGTCGACTTTGGAAAAGGTCATCTTGCTCTCACTCACCACGGCCTCGCAAGATGAGCCTGCCTCTGCGTCACCTATGGGCTCATTCATTTACGGTCTTCCCAACGTACGGTCATGATGCATCCCCGCAGCCCTGAAGCATGCTCACAGTCTCTCAGCGCTATGACGACAAGCAGCCTCTGGCAACAACCATCTTTTTCCACGAACCGACGTTGGAGTTCACGACACGCATGGCCAAGCTTCTTGCACGCAAGTTGCAGCTCCCTGTATACGTCACCAACTCCATCAGCTTCGTGAATGCAGGTATGGGAGGGACGGTAGAGGAGGAGATGGAGGCATTCAAGAACATTGTCGAGGTGGTGGTCACCAAGATTAAAAGCGCCGGACTAGGGCCAGCAACTACGAACGGTGTTTCCGCTTGATTTGCCATTCCTTGTTACCAAGGCAGCTGGACTGTATCATCCGTTCGGTGCGACTTCATGAGATTCCGTTGAAAAGACGCAACAATCTGTGTTACTTTAGCCCATCCTGCCAGGCGAGCCCTTTGAACAAACAAAACCATCGTTTGGCCCCTCATTTTGGGATATCGCGCAACACATCATACGGGCAAAAGGGCGGGAAAATTGGAGTCTTTTTTTCCTTTTTCTTTTTTTTTTTCGAATCCTGGCGCAATAAGCGCGAAGCCACAAGGCCGAGTCTTTTCAAACACAATGCGAGGCTTCAGCCTCGTGGCACACAATCGAGCCATATATACCCCTATGGCTTCAAACTCTATAACTATCCGTAAGACGAACACAACAAAATTGGAGTGTATAAATTCATTGATTCAAGTCTTGGCAGCAGGAAATTGGGGATGTTGGGGTGCCATACGCTTGGTTGACCTTATTTTGCGACGCCGTGCGACGCCGTGTTCTGCTCGCTTCCTGCCTGAGAAACCAACAAGACTGGGTGGTGAGCAGATGCGGCGGCGGGGGGGTACAGAGTATAAAAGAAGAGGCACCCAAGCCACCAGAAATACACACTCAAACTAGGTAGGGCCGCGAGTGCAAATTTTTCTTTCACCTTCACGGGGCCGTAGGCTGTCAGCTTAGGAACCTCAACAGGCGGTACAGAGGACCAAGCCAGACATTGAGGATCAAGTGCACGAGGCCATTCGTTGAAACCCTCAGGCGATTTCTGATCTGATCAAGTTAGTTTAAAAGTTTGGCGACCGGGTTATCGTTGACGCTGGCCGCAGGGGAAGAAATTTCTGAGGCACCTGCCACTGCTAGCCAAAGAATGCAGAGCAAGTGGGTCCCCAGTTAGGTTACTCCGTAGCAAAGCAAACAATGCGCCGCACGAGGGCAACCCCCGCCGCCTATTAAATGGACATTGGCAAGTGCTCGTTGTTAGTGGGCTTGCCCAACAAGGTGCATGTATCAGATGGTTGGATGAGCTCGTTAAATAGCTGAAAATCCCCCCCAATCATCTCTGAAGAAATTTTTGCTATATTTCACACCTTCCAGTGATTATATCCGGCCCATTTGAAACAAGCATTACGGTGCGCTGCTTCTAACAACGTCGAGCGTGATCTAGGCGCTGGACTCGAATTGCCCCGCTGCAGCTATCAAAAGGTACGTGCCGCGCAGATCAGGTGCTGGCTGCTTTGGGATGCGACCACCCCACGACTGGCCCTGGCTTTTGCACTGCACCACTGAGGGGCAACTTCGCTGATTTGACCAGACCTACAATTCTAATCCTGTACATCGCTGCTGCACCCTATCAAACGAGCTCTCCTATCAACGACGACTCTCGCAGCATCTACCAAAAGCGACGAGAACTTCCTCCATGTGAACGAACAATCCATCCTCCGCCCACGCTGCCCGCGCGTTCTCTTAATCGGACCACATTCATCGATATCCATATTTCTACCTTTGTACTCAGCAGCCATGTCGTGGCAGCCGAGCACAGATTCCCTGAGGCAGCTCGCCTCTTGCCTCAAGGATTCGCTGAGCGGCTTCGACAAAAATGCTCAGAAACAAGCTGAGATCGTATGCGCCCCCCCGCCCTCCGCGGCCATTCGTAGCCCTCTCATCACCGTTGCGACTGATTGCTAACGACTGACCTTTGCAGATGCTCAAGCAAGCCAAGTCAAGCCCTGATATCAACAATTATCTCGCATATATCTTCTCCAATACCCAGGTTCCGGAGGGTCTGCAGTACGACGAAGCGTCCTGGCATCTGGTGCGATGTTCCGCCGGCATCATGCTGAAGAACAACGTACGAAACGACTGGAGGACAATTCCCGAAAGCAGTTTGCAGCTCATCAAGCTCTCGATACCTATGACACTCCAGGACAAGAACCAGCAGATCCGAAATTACTCTGGTAACATTGCGACTGAGATTGTCAGTCGGGGCGGACTCATGGCATGGCCGGACCTCCTGCCTCAACTTTTAGATATGATTGGCAATGCTTCTGGTCAGGTACCTAATGAGGGGCAGGAGGGTGCTATGGGAGCCATGACCAAGATTTGTGAGGATAACTTCAAGGCCCTAAACCGCGAGGTCAATGGTCAGCGACCGCTGAACTACCTGCTTCCCAAGCTCGTCACTGCTACTAAAAGTCCGCTCCCCAAGGTTCGCATTGGGGCACTGGTAGCCCTCAATGTCTTCACAGGCCGAATGTCGCAAGCCATGATGAATAATGTCGACGATCTCCTCCAACACCTTTTTACCCTTGCTACTGACGACCACCCTGACGTTCGCCGTCAAGTTTGTCGAGCATTCGTGAGCCTGGTCGAAACGCGGCCCGATAAATTGACACCGCACATTGGAGGCCTGGTCGATTACATTTTGACGCAGCAGAAGAGCGACGATGAGGAACTCGCACGTGACGCTACTGAGTTCTGGCTGGCAACCGGCGAGCACACCGATCTTTGGCGAGCGCTAGAGCCTCATCTCGACAAAATTATCCCTGTACTGTTGGAGTGCATGGTGTACAGCGGAGAGGATATTGCTATGCTCGGAGGTCTCTCTGATGACGAGGAGGAAGAAGATCGTCAGCAGGATATTAAGCCGACTTTTGCATCGGCCAAGAAGTCTGCCCGAGCCACAAATGGAGATCAGGCCGCTGACCCGATCAATGCCTCTTACGACAAGATTGCCGAGGGTGACGACCTTGAGGAGGGCGAGATCGAAGATGATGACGGTGATGAGAACCCAGACGAGAAGTGGACGGTCCGCAAGTGCTCAGCCGCGGCTCTAGACGTCTTCGCTCGTGACTTCAAGGGCCCTGTCTTCCAATCAATTTTCCCATACCTATCACAGAACCTTAAGCACGATGACTGGCCGCAACGTGAGGCCGCCGTTTTAGCGTTGGGCGCAGTTGCTGAGGGCTGCATGAACGTTGTTATTCCTCACCTCCCAGAATTGGTACCCTATTTGATCTCGCTGCTCAATGATGACGAGCCCATCGTTCGTCAAATTACCTGCTGGACCCTCGGGCGTTACTCCGAGTGGGCTGCCAACCTCTCCGACCCTGCGCAGAAGGAACAGTTCTTCCTACCCATGATGGATGGTATTCTTCGGAAGATGCTGGACAAGAATAAGAAGGTCCAGGAGGCAGGTGCTTCGGCCTTTGCACACCTAGAGGAGAAGGCTGGCAACAACTTGGAGCCTTACTGCGGCCCAATCATTCAGCAATTCGTCCTCTGCTTTGCCAAGTACAAGGATCGCAACATGTACATCCTCTACGACTGCGTTCAGACATTGGCGGAGAGGCTGGGGCCTTTCTTGGCTCAGCCTAAAATCGTAAACCAGCTCATGCCCAGTCTCATTGATCGGTACAACAAGGTCTCGGATGAATCCCGCGAGCTTTTCCCTCTGCTAGAGTGCCTGTCTTACGTCGCCCTTGCTCTAGGCGACTCTTTTACTCCCTTTGCGCAGCCAATCTTTGAGAGGTGCATCAACATCATCCACTCGAACCTAGAACAAACCATGGCTGCTAACACGAATCCTGCCCTTGAAAAGCCTGAGAAGGACTTCTTGGTTACGAGCCTGGACTTACTTAGCGCCATTATTCAAGCTCTTGACCAGCCCAAGTCTACCGAGCTTATCCAGAAGTCTAGCCAATCTTTCTTCCAGCTCCTGAGCCTCTGCATGGAGGATCCTGCGGATGAGGTTCGACAATCAGCATTCGCTTTGCTTGGAGACTGTGCCCGTTTTGTATTCCCATTGCTAGAGCCCTACCTCCAGACTATCTTCCCTATCCTGCTCCGTCAGTTAGAACTCGATAGTCTTCCCGATGAAGATGCCGATGCCGGTTTCGGCGTTGTCAATAACGCGTGCTGGTCGGCGGGAGAAGCTGCACTGCAGTACGGCCCCAATATGGCTCCGTGGGTCAAGGATCTCTTCCAAGGGATCGTCCAGATCATGGGTAACCCCAGGGTCCCCAAGAGCCTCACAGAAAATGCTGCCATTGCTCTTGGTCGACTTGGTATCGCTAATGCCGATGCTTTAGCTCCACACCTATCCCAGTTCGCCGAGGAGTTCCTCAATGCCATGATTGATGTTGACGCGTCGGAAGAGAAGGGCACAGCCTTCCAAGGATTCTCCACAATAGTGCTGCAGAATCCTCAGGCTATGGAGAGGGTACTCGCGGATTACTTCGTCGCCATTGCGCGGTATCAGGATATGAACCTGCATACGCCTCTCAAGCAGGAGCTGCATGATATCTTCCAGAATGTAAGCCAGCCATTGCTAGCCAATTGGATGACACAAGTCAATTACTGATATTTCCTAGGTCATCAACGTCTACAAGCAAATGATCCCTCAGTTTTCCGATTTCCTCGGGCAGCTGCAGCCTCGTGATCAGCAGACCCTGAAGGCGAACTACTCGATATGATTACTCGATATGATTGCCAAAGTAGATGGGAGTCAGAGGCATGACAATGCCGGGGACGTAATATCTTTTTCGAGCATTGCACGAGGCAGCACAATGTTTTCCTTGCCGGTTCCGGGGATCAAAAGTGATTTTTCTGCAAGCATGGCGAGAAGGACAGATCAGCAGAGAGTTGAATGATGGAATTGAACCGGCTGAATGCGATGTCAGAAATTTTGATGCAGCACAGAGATGGGATCGGATTATGATTGGGTGATGGAGACGGCATACTCTTTTCTTTTTGGAAGAAGATATAGCAAGCAGAGAGGAAGCGTGCGCATCAACATGGGATTTTACAGCAGCGCATGGGGAAGAGCTGACGACGGTGACTTTGACTTTATGTTTATGTTTATGGGGATTTTGCGCAACTTAGATAGCCGCTTAGATAGACCTGTTTTTTTTTTTTTTTCTTCTTCTTCTCGTTAACTTCTCATCATTATGAGACAGAGCATCATGGACATGCTCAATATCCATTCATGGTCCAACATCCTATGGCTTTGCTGTATATACTACGTACGATCTGTCGAATGCTCGATGCTGACAAACCCAGACAGCGCTTACAAATATTAGCCATGGCAACCCCAGCACCAAAGAATTCCATGGGCGAGTCTTGTCGCGGCGGCCAAGAAATGCATGAGACTTAAGCGGTAAAAAATTGGCGTTTGGGGCCGCACAATATTTCTGACTAATAGGGTAACGGTTCTGACAGAAATTCGCCAGCCCTATGTACCTACTCCGTAGGCGACTTCTCAGCCTTACGGAAACTAACTGCCGGTTGACTGGGGGTTGTAAAGCTGGCAAAGGCGCGAATCCCCACTTGGGCTGCAAGCCTTGGTTAGGATTGAGCAAGGTAGCAAGGGTCCGGGACTTTGAGGGTAGACGTGAAAGAATGTCGCGCGAAGGAGAGTGGCTCCCTCTTGAAAAGGAGCCTATCACTGAGGGAGATGAACGATGGGGAATTCATTACTCTTGAGGCGGTGTTGTTGAGCAAATCTGAGTGGTGAGCTAAGAGAGAGGCAGGGCCATGGAGGGATCCCCTTCTACCTCCTTCGGTGTGGCAACGAGTTTGTGTTTTTGCGTCTCTTTGCCAACAAAGCTTCTTCTACGAAGGCTTAACCAAGCAGTGCGGACGAGCATCTGCTAACAAGCTGAGATGGACGAACTATCAAAGGAGTTTGGCGGCTTCGGCGAGGACAACCTCGCTCAGGATCCCTTCCTCCCAAGGACCAAGGCTCAGGGCCCCAGCTTCTTGGATACGGGAGCGTGTCTCTGCGCGCTGCAGGCGTCACCCGATGAGGGTGCCGACGAGGGCCTTTGGCAGTGCATAGGGCGCCAGTCCAAGGATGTGTACACCACCACCGATGGCAAGTGGTTCAGCTCCAAGAGCGGCGGGCCAAAGGTCGACGGCGCCATCGACGACGGCTCGAACCCCCCGGATCTTGGCAAGACGTGGAGGTGGAACGAAGGGAAGTGGGAGGCTGTCGCCGAGGATAGTGACACGTTTGATATATATGATCGGGCCTGTACGGGCGAGAACCACACGACTTTTTCGACTTCTTATTACAGAGCTACTGAACAGATGGCCAACGAGGAACCACCCGTCGATGCAATGCCTTGTTGGAGACCGGGCGCCATTCCGGTTCAGATGCAGAAACCGGATGATTGGATCGTGAATGGCTGTTCGTCGGGGTTCTTGTGTGAGTCGAATCCGGCTTTGGCCCAATACGTATCCCAGCAATCTTCTAACAGCAGTCGGGTCCAGGCAAGAATAACACGGTCAACTCTCTTCCCCAGTACTGCCCGCCGCTATCCGTTTGCCAGATGGCCCGTTTCTCGGGCAAACAATGCAGCCTCTTTGGCGAAAACCTTGGCATGGGACCCTTTGAGCCCGTCCTCTGCCAAAAGGGCTTCTACTGTCCCTCGGGGACCGAAAAGCTAAAGTGCCCAGCAGGATCGTACTGCCAACCTGGGTCCTCGCAGCCTACAGCCTGTGTCCCAGGGAGCTACTGCCCCTCGGGGGCTTCCGCTCAGATCTTTTGGGTGCCGTCGGTCGTGCTCGTCCTGGTCAACATAATGGTTGCCACGGGCATCTCTGTGTACAAGTTCCGGCAGAGGTTCAAGCACAGCAGCTCGCAGAGCCGTCTGGGTGCCTTTACGAAGAGTCAGGGTATGAGCGGCGTCAAGGCACACATTACAGGCTACAAGGTTCTCTCCGGGGGCCAGACGAATGCCAGCGCCAATGGCGAGGACGACCATGAGATGGCGAGGATGGACGCGACGTATGTGCCCAGCCGGAATGATGCTTTCAGCGGCTTTGAGGCGGCGCTAGATCTCCGGAGCAGCTGGGTGCCCGGGCGTACGGGCGCCGAAGCAGAGCTGAATCCCCATCTTCGTGCTTTCGTCGACTCGATGCGCAAGGCTACCGACACGGCCGACTTTGGGCTGTCCTTTAGCTACGCCGACCTGCGCTTCGAGCCCAAGAAGAGCCCGAAACCGATATTGCAGAACGTCACGGGATCCATCGAGAGAGGGAAGCTCACGGCCGTCATGGGCGGCTCGGGTGCAGGCAAGTCGACATTTGTCAACGTGCTCATGGGCAAGACGAGCAACACGGGTGGCGAGGTGGCCGTCAATGGTCGCCCGGGCAAGTTGAAGCGATACAAGAAGGTCATCGGCTTCGTCCCCCAGGACGACATTGTCTTCCCCGAGCTGACCGTATACGAAAACATTGTCCACTCGGCAAGGATCAGGCTCCCTCAGTCGTGGTCTAAGACCGATATCGAAGCCCTCGTCGAGTCCGTCATCGACTGCCTAGAACTATCGCACGTGCGCAACTCCCTCGTCGGCAGCGTCGGCAAGCCCGTCATCAGCGGTGGGCAGAGGAAGCGCGTCAGCATCGGCGTCGAGCTTGCGGCGGCGCCCATGGCCATCTTCCTCGACGAGCCGACCAGTGGCCTCGACGCGGCAGCCGCCTCGTCCATCACGCGAACCATGAAGGCTCTGGCGAGGCTGGGCATCTCCGTCATCGTCATCATCCACCAACCCCGTGCCGAGATTTTCGAAATGTTTGACAAGCTGATCCTGCTGGGGAACGGCCAGACCATCTACGAAGGCTCGCCGGCCAACGCGCAGCGGTACTTTGAAGGTGTAGGTTTCCACTTCCCCAAGCACAGCAACCACGGCGACGTGGTTACGGACATCATCACGGGCAACGGCAGAGACTACAAATCCTCGGGCGACATCTCCAAGGAAGCCCTCATCGACAACTGGGCCGCCTACCGCGGGAATCTCGTAGACGAGGGCGGCGAAGAAGAAGCAGATGCCAAGTCGGGCAAGACGGACATGCAGAGCATCCTGCGCAAACGCGGTGCCCGATGGCCCACCCAGGTCTGGCTCTGCCTCTGCCGCGCCATCCTTCAGCAGTACCGAGCAGTGTGGGCTTTCTGGTCCGAGATGGCACTCTCGGCGCTCGCGGGCCTCCTCCTCGGCCTGGCGCAGAATGGTAGCCGCGGCATCCTCTTCAGGGGTTTGTACAAGGAGCCGTACAGCATTCTCTCGGTGGCGGTCGACTACATGTCCGTGCCTCAGATGGCGCTCCTCGTCGCCATCGCCATCGGTCTCGTCTCGGCGGCCCCGGGCGTCAAGGTGTTTTCCGAAGAGACGCTGCTGCAGCGGCGCGAGGCCGAGGCCGGCCACTCACGCTCGGCCTACTTCCTGGCCAAGGTCATCTCCGTGCTGCCCCGCATGCTGCTCGGCTGCATGCACTTCACCACGCCGCACCTGCTCCTAGCCATGCCCATCATGAGCTGGGGCTTGGCCTTCCTGGCCAATCTCCTCTACTTTTGGTGCATCTACGGCCTCGCCAGCGTGGTGAGCATGCTCGTCCGCCGCGAGGACGCGCCCCTGTTCGCGACCATGATTTCCCTCATCGTCGGCATCCTCTCGGGCGCGGCCCCGCCGCTGTCGCAGGTCGTGAACTGGCGCATGGAGTGGCTCTGGCGCGCGTCGCCCGGCGTCTGGCTCGCGGAGCTGTACTTTGGGCAGCTGGTCGGACCGCTCGGCCGCCTGTTCAACGTCGAGCTGGCGTCGCAGCTGACGGGCTACCACCTGCACTGGATGAAGAGGAACCTCGTGACTTTGTTTGGCATTGGCGTGCTTTATCGATTGATTGCGTTTGGGGCGCTTGTTGCTGCTCATCGGTTGAGGAGGTAGTAGTAGTAGCCTATGTAGTAGCATGTTGTTGAATTTGGAAAGAATAGCAACGACTAACATTTACTAATATCATGACAATCTCCCCATGATTGACTGATGATATGATGATGCTATGGGAAATTTTCATCACAACGTTTAGGTCAAGTGACTGCCTAGACCTATGGGTAGATATCCTTGCTCTCCCGTTCCACGTGCTTCTACAACAAACAAACAAGCAAAAACAAGATGTGCCACCCAAATATCACTCACATTCATCCAATCTTTCTTTCTCTCAAGCCCAGCACTTGCCAGCACCTGCTGCCCCACCTCGTTCTCACCTTCACCTTCACCTTTCACTCAACCCCCCCCAAACAAACACACGAGAGACCCATATATACAACTTTTACAGCAACAGCTTTCGCCCTTGGAAGGTTTCCGACATGGTCGAACGGAGGAACATCGCAGCTGATCACTGCGAGAGTTCCGAGTTCGAGACCGGCTTCTCCTAAGGAAAAGGGTCAGTTTTTCCAATCGACGCTTGTATCGGATGATGTTTCATACCTTTAGAGGGAGGAAGCCGGCCTTCCTTCTAAAGGTATGGCTCATCCGGCACAAGACTGGAAGCTGAAAAAAAATCTTTTTTTTTTCTTTTTTTCTTTTTGTTCGTTATTGTTGTGGTGTTTGGATGGTTGTAGTGAATGAAGCGAGCGGTTGGTGATGTGTCGTCGCTCGCTACCCGATGCGATTGATAAGAATGAGTGTATATTATATTTTATATTTCTTCTTCGGATATAAGAACTCTAGACTATAAATATTAACGTAGCGAATATCTCTTCTTGGTTTTTTCTTTTTTTTTATCCTGAGTTACGTTGAATGCTCCATCTGCTCACGCCTCCCCTTTCGAGCTGTCTCGAATCGAAACTATATCAATCAGCAATCACTCATTTATCCTTATGGTAGCAGCGGTACTGTGCTCAGTAGTATCTATGTATATGCTTCGCAGTTGTGTTCGTTTTTGTTGGTCGTTATTGAGTTCGAAAGCCATTGGGGGGTATACGTGACTCGATTATATATTGCGAGGCTACAGCCTCGTATTGCGTGTGTTATAAGAAGACCGCGCCTTTATGGCTTTGCGCTCATTGCTATACTTCGCGAAAGCAGGATGTATGTGTCTTGGGGTAAAGATTCTGACTGACCAATTTGATTTCTACAGCTATATATAAGATTGCTGGCTACGTGTGCAGTCTTTGGTCATGTCCACGTCTCTTTACCACGACTTGTCCGATATATAAGCGGATTGGCATTCATGTATAGACATAGATCTATCTGCATCTTACTATTTCTCTCCTTGTTCGAGTTGGCATGGTGATAAATACGATGGGTTGGTTGTCAAGAGGAATGGCTTTATTATGTATATATGGCATGCGTGTGATAGACAGCATCAAATTCACTAATGTAGCATGTAGCATGTACGCAGTCATGGAACGGTTCTATGATTTTATATATATATATATAT
>PXOB01000344.1:0-17443 GCA_003012115.1 Trichothecium sympodiale
AAAGAAAGAAAAAAGAAAGAAAAAAAAGGAACAAAGAAGAAAAAAAGCTGTCGTTTCGCAGGCTGAATAGGCGTCTTTCTTTCAAACTAGGAGAAGCCCATGCACAGAAAAGTTAGTCTCGGGTTCATGCTGATGGACTAAAAATAAAAAAAAAATGTGACTTTAGTTGGACAAATTCAGCCTCACCGTTGCTAGCTAGAGCAACAACCAGCCGGCGACGGGCACCTGTCAACTCCGAGTCAGGCGGAAAGCTTCGCATGTTTCCAAGTGACAGCTAGCTGTACCCTACCTTGGCCCTAGTAGTACTGCTACTAATCGTAGCACATATCGTAGTTCCTTGTTATTGTTCTTCACCGGCAATCGCGCTCCCGGCCCCCCCCTTTTCGAAACCCAAGCCCCGTCTAGTGACAAAGTTCAGACTTGCGCCTCGTCGCAATGGAGGGCTATAATATTGGCACATGTTCGCTGCGTTTACGGCGATATGGGTTGCTGGCTGCTGCTGATAGAAGCTGCGTGGCTTGAGCTAGAAGAAACCCTATGCGTTTACTACTACTGCTACTACTACATACTTTGTCTACGGGATGAGCAGGTAGTGTAGAATCTTAAAAAGAAAGAATCGGATATCGGGGATATCGCGCTTTTCTTATTGTCCGTGATAGATGAGACTACTGAACTCAACTTACGCAAGCTTTACTTCCCATGTTGATGAGAAGTGAGGGTAGCCTTTGCGTCATCGCCGGACGTACTACTAGTAATCAAGAGATACACCTAATTGCTGCTTTGCACATCTTCAAGTAGGGTTGTGGTAATGTCGCCTCGATTCAGGGGCGTGGTCTACGGCTCATGAGCCTGGAGCGCTCAACGAGGCTATGCGTATACAAATGTCACTTATTAGGCGCGCACTTTCAGCACTGCTTCTTCATGCCCTTGATAGACCCGTTGGTAAGCTTTCGTACACCTACATAGGCACTACAACTAAGTGTCTTGTTAGCTTCGTCACTCCTAAGTCCATGGATCTAACCTAAATATACGAGAAAGCTGAAATGAATGCACTGGTTGATCAAGCGGCAACGCACATGGTATAGAGTTTGATGAGCATTCCAATCAGTGCCATGATTAGGGTAGGTTGTAGAGAAGACGCAGCAACGGCGTCGGCCACTAGGTCGTGGGATAGGAGGGGTTTACCATAGGCTATTCAATAAAAAGTCAGGCTATGGAGGATGGATTAAAGGGGAGGGGGGGTGTAAAGATGCTTCCGTAAGGATAGACAACGCCGATGCCAAGCCACGTTGAAATAGACCTGTCGAACCGTATTTTCTAGGTACTTTCCATATTCTCCAATTTGGTTTTGCACCGATACACGTGTTTGACTCGTGGTGCAGCCAATAGGGGCAGTCTCTGGCGCTCGATCGGGGAGGTCCAAGTGCGGGTTTCATATATCGGGAAAGAAAAAAGATGGAAAATGAAAAATGAAATAAATTAGTAGCATATATATAGCATATAATTCAATAGAGGAATAATATATCTGCTCGCACTCATAAAGAAAAAAGAAAGTCACCCCAAAGGCAAAAATAGATGCGTAATCTGGGAATCGAACCCAGGGCTCCCCGATCTTGCGCTGCAGGTGGCAACGGAGAATTTTACCACTAAACCAATTACGCGGTTTGTGATTGTTGAAAGCGGGTGGCAAATTAGAGTCTATGGTTGCTGGACGGACAATGGCCAGCCTGCAGCTCGTCGTGGCTGATCCTTGGTATTCTGCGAATGACTGTTCAGTCACTGAATCTGTCTCTGCCCTATCCAATACCAACTACTCCCACCGGAGGCGGTAGCGGTAATGGCGAATAAAGGAGATGGATATGATAAAAAGGGAACGTCGACTGACGGTCACTTTAACGAAGCCCCTTGAGGTTACAGGAGTGACTCATCAAAGCCTCGAAACTCAAATCCCGAGAAATATCACTGGTTGCCTATGGATTGGACGAGGAGCTGCGAAAAAGGGTTGTGAGTGTTTGCCACGTAGACCAACAAGTCCTCTCATCCAACACCAAAGAGACCATTTGGTGTAATAGTTGAAGCCCCAAGTTTACTTTGCACCTCTATGCGGAACCGTGGTCTGCGGCGTAGAATATGACAGGATTTAACAAGAACTTGAAATAGAACGTTATCTAGAACATACAATACAGTATTAAGTAGAATATAAGATAGAAGACACGATGGAATATAAAATACAAGATAAAATACATTATAAGATATAATATCAAATATAATATTAAGCAGAATATAAACTATTGTATTAAGCAAGCTATGTCTAATACAATCTAGGTTTGCAAGGCCTCGGAAACTCTTGACTTACACCTCCACGCCGCCTCGGCTGCCTACCTAATACTAAGGCATCAAGGTGCACACGCAAACAATCAATGTCAGCTGCTGAATTAAGGTTCACACACAAACAATACAGCTTGGGTGACTAATCATAAGGGCATACGTATAAAAAGGAAAAAAAAGAAAGAAAAAAACTTCTACCTCACAACCAACATCATCAAGCACCTTCCTCCCAGCGTCCCACTATCTACCTCTACCAGTCTACGATCTCTTTTTAATCACCCGTCTACTTATTACTTAGCCATACATCCTGGTGTGTATTGGCTAATACTTGTCATCATCTTCCTTTTCTCAACCCATTATGGCACCCCCATCCTCACCTTCTAGCGTATTCAGCTCCCGTTCGCGACGGGACGAGCCATGCTCAGAGTCGGCTCCTGACGCCCCCAGAAGATTTGAAATCAGCTGTACAAAGTACCGAGCCGGTGCCCCCCCCGCTCCGGCCTCTCCCAATATGCACCGACGTATGTCCATCGTTGTGCGATGTTGGGTATTTTATACTGGAACGAGAGATTGAGGAGGATGCCCAGCGCTACCTAACTGAAGTGGGCATACTCTGTCCCCGTGATGAATACGATGGTGAGATTGACGACCGAGTCATGCTTGTTCGGCGGTCTATCCCGAACATCTCTCAGAGTTCCGAGACAACCCTATTTATCAAAGCTCCTTGGTCAGAGGACTCGCCGCAACGTTGGCAAGATGCGGTTAGGTTCATAAAGGCAAGCACCGACAGGCGCCTCATCGACCAAGGGAAAGGGCATATCGATATAGCGGTGGAAATGATGGCAACTGAGTTGTTCCTATGGAAGTATCTTAGCCCGATTGTTGATGAACCAGCCATGGAAGCGCAGTGGCCCAGAGTCTTGGACCAGGTGTTCGAAGAACTAGAGAATTTTCCTCACCTCAAGAACTGCGCTACCTGCGTATGTCTTTTTCGCCTTGGGTACTCTAGAAATAGCGACCGCGAACAAAACCCCATTACCCTCTACGTTGCCTTGGACCACGACGCAAAGGAGACGGCATGGGCTCCTGCCATTCGCGGGCTCGAGGAGCTCCTCGTCGAGGTTGGATGGAGCCAAGTCCATGTACACTTTGAGCATGGGCTCATGGACAACCACCATACCTTCCAACTGGTTCGACCGGAGGAGAAGTATCTTGACTATCAAGCAGTTATCAAGGATGAGTACCCCGACAAGGTCAATATGGGTACGAATATTGGCGCAGCCAAGCACCTCAACCGCACCCCTGATCAGAAGCGATGCTGGGAAATCACCGGAACCTTGGGGTGCTACGTCGAGGTTAAGACGAGGCGCACCCCATCCTGGACTACATACGGGTTGACCAGCCATCAGGTCGCAATACCAGGGCTCGACGGATTCCATCTGACGACGGATCCAGGAGATTCCATGCCCGAAAGCGCTCATCCCAACACAACCGTGTCCAAGGATGATGACGAGACATGCGTGGCCATCGAGAGCCCTGCACGCCGGTCCCATGACAACACGCTTGAGTGGCTGAACGAACGACTGAGAAATGGACCCCGTAACCACCCTCTGGCCAAGTCAATGTTGCAGGACAAGGCTCAAAAGACTGCCTTCTTTGACGACGGCAAGAACGTCTTCGGAAACGTATGGTCAGCATCGGGGTACAAAGCACGAACCCCGACCCCGATCCCGACTGATGCGTCGGTTCATTCTAATGCTCTTGACGACCGTGGGCGCCTGGACTGGGCGCTGATAGATGTCAAGTCGTCCAGAGTAGGAACGAACAAACTCCCTGGCTTCGATGTTTGGCACTCAGCACCGTTTAGCGCGGACGACTGGCCGAACCCCTCTGCTTTCGATGGGAACCTGCTGCCTCCCAGCTCGTCGTCCTTGAAGACCATGGGGCCAGGCACCCCAGTTTTCAAGTCTGGCGCAGCAACGGGCGCGACTATTGGCAAGACCAACGGCTTCATGGCAGGAGTCCGTCTCGACGCCGACAGACGAATGAAGCCCACGATGCTGCTCGACCGAATACATCTGCGTGGGGACCGCGCTTCCAAATTCCAGCATTCGTGATATATCACTATTATCCGTCATGGGAGACTCTGGCTCGATCGTCTTTGACGCCGAGGGCCATGCAATTGGTGTCGTGGTTTGTGGCCGCCTACCGGATCGTGCTGATGTAGGCTTCACCGTGGTTACCCCTATAGAGGATATATTCGAGTCCATTATACGCCACTCGGAGGATCAGATTACGGACATTCGGATAGCCTTGCCTGGGGAGGCGTAGTGAATATCATAAAGGGACAGTAGCAGGAATCCTCTCCGGTTGAGGCCAACATTTGTGAGATCATCTCCATCGAGTGCTGAACCTGTTCAGAGTCATGTCTATATCTTATGTGTAGCTTATGCGTAGTCTCCTCCTTGAAGACGACATCTTATACGCAAGCTTGACCAAGACGTATCTTGTAGTGTATCCTATCATATCAAGTGAATTATATCCTACAATCTCAAGTGAAATATATCCACCACATGTATGGCGGAGCACTTCTCCGTATACATGTGGCTTAAGCATCAAATGGGGAATCCGGGGCTACAGCACTGTGGTGGCCTTTTCATAACCACAAGCAAAGTGCCCATAATGGTTCGGCAACATGAAGAAAAGACAGACATGTACGGATTAGACGTAATCAGTGACAGGCCATATTGAATCGTGAATCGCATAGACCTGTTGTCAAGTCTATGGCAAGAACCTACAAATTATCACCAATGGAATTTGGCTTGGGAAAGTCGAGACAAGGGCATAATATAACAATTGTATAATCTCCTAGTACCGAGTACGGAGTACCGTGACGTCTTTTATTTTTGAGGCGATTCCCGACCTAGGCTTGTTAGCAAAATACGTGTGTGACTTTGTGGGCCTGCTCGGTCTCCCTAATTTCACTAATCGACCAGCAACACCAATTCTTGGCCTTGCCCATCACACTATGACACAATTTCCCACATCAAAAGAGCATGTACATACTTGTACATAGTCATTGGCAGTTGGGGATCAACAGATTTAACTTTGGAGAATGATTATCACGTCATCTATGAAAGCACCAATGTGCATTAGAATACATGTACTCCGTACATAGGATACAATCAGGCCGTACTACAAGCATGTTGATGTAAAAAAAAAAAAAAAGAATTGACAGAAGCCATAGTACGGAGGCCTGAATAATCAATCAATATTCCGTATTATCGTGCAGCTGATAATTGTGCCCGCCAAGGCTTCGATTCGCTGCAGCCTTTTGTTATCATATAATATGAGCGGTCAGCTAGCTGTAGCTACCCTAACCGCCGCTATCATGTACTCCGTAGACGACCCAAATTAACCCAATTTCCTCAGACAAGGCGACTTTTATTCCGTCCTCATCTCAGAGCATAACTAAAATCGAGTCGTCTTGTAAATACAAATCTTATGATTTCCGTCGCGTGTGCCAACTTCCGCTCTGCCGCTGAACGTTTATCAACCGAAAATTGTAGGAAATTTGATATTGATATCTGACATGTGATGACATGCCCGTCGTTGATCGCTATGATCTAATACGGAGTACATTGCATCCCAAGGCTGCATTGATTGACCCTGCAGATAATCTGCAGATTTTCTTATTTTTTTTTTGGGGAGCGTCTTATGCCGTCTTCACATCATTATCAAGCATCAAATATGAGATTGACACGTTGTGAATGGTGCAAGCTCAAAAAAGCCACCGCCTCTAGAATGCAACGCCCTTACCGACAATGTTCCCGAGAGTCTGGTATGGCGGGGAGCTGCTATGACTTTTATTTCATCAACAAGCGAATGCGAGTCAAAGAAAAAAAAAAGATGTGGGCTTCCCGCTCCGCCTTTTTTGCCGGTCTGATGCCCGGTTTGTTTGATAGAAGCGGTCTGTCTGCTTTGCCTTGTGAGGTGTGTGTATGTGCATGCGTGTGTGCGTGCGCGCGTGTGTGTATGCACTTCCCACACATCACATGTACGATAAGCGGATACTATGAAGTGGCCATTGAGGCAAAGGACATTTTATGCAGTCAAATCTGTCGGTGACCAAGGACGATCATTGCCAATTTTATGTGTTGTCATGATGGGGTCAGGATGGGGGGGGGGTTTACCGGTGAAGCATCGTCTTGTTTCTTTTAGCTGTGCTAGTTACACATCCGATTGGATTTTGAGAAAAAAAGAGACAATCGATCGTAGTCGAGAAGAAAGGGAGCTGCATGTTTTGCTGGCGAGGGATTGATATGCATAGATAAGGCTCTTTTTTTGTTTCTTGTTTCTTGCACAACATACTTGCCGCCGTCCTCTAAAACTTATTACCGAAAAAAGAGGCGGGCTGGAACCGGGGAGGTGGGGGGGGAAGACTGACTGACCTACGTGGCTCGAGCTCAGCTCCCTCCCGCCTTCCCCCTCGTGACTTGTGGACAAAAAAGGTAATTTTCATTTTTTTTTTTTTTTTTAGGATTTGTTGTGCCTGCTCTTTTCCCCAAAAAAAAATCATGCTTATAAGACCCGCGGTTCGAATTGACAAGTCAAAAACGCAAAAAGTCATCATCAAACTTGTGGGACAAACTGGCGGAAATACTACTTACTTGTACAAGCACCGGAGCGCCGCAAGCGAAAATCCGGGGGGGCCCTTAGTGGATTCAAGTTTTGGCCCTCTTGATTCGTCCAAACGGGAGCTTGGATGTCATCATGGCGTCGTCTTAGCTTCCCTTCCTTCCCTCTCCCCCGATGTTCGCTGCTGCCTCGTCCAATTTTTTTTTTTTTTTGCTAGAACCGTGGGTGTCATTTGGTTATATCACGAGTCCCTTCTCAAATGTAGTTGAAAGCGGTGGGCTTGAATATCCCTCATTTGAAGGCCAGAACAATCCTGATTTTCACCCCTCCTCCTGCCTCTTTGGAAAGAAATTATGTAGCAAGTACCCATAAAGATCTGACGAGATTTTTTTTTCAAATTTTTTTTTTGGGGGAGGGCTTATTACAGTTGGTAAGGGAAAAAAAGCCCATGTTCTTGTTCGTCCCTTCCGAAAATGTGCTGCATTAATGAGCCTTCTCTCTGACACCTTCCCGCTCTTTCACAATTCGTATTAACCCGCTGTCCCGCCTAAGACAAGAACCATAACTTCCCACAACCCCCCAGCGTACGGTAAGTATTACTCCGTACAAGGCAACCGGCACGTCGGCAGTAAAAGGTCAAGGCGTGTGTGTGTGTGCACACCCAATCTCAACTCTTCTTTTCCCCTCGCGTTCTCGACTTTCGAAAACCAACCCAAACAGAACGTTGTTCGTTCGCACGGAGTAATAGCACCGGCCAAGCCATCGTCATCGTTTATTAGCGGTCTCTCTCTCCGTACTCCGTGCCTACGGAGTGTCATACTCAATTGCCTGCACCCCCCCTTTTGTGCATACTTCGGCCCTTCTCCGATTGCAAGCTGGGGTGGGTTGTTGCACCAGCATAACGTTTATTCCCGTCTTCTTCCTTTCTTAATTGGCCTCCACAACCCGAGACCAGACCAAATCTCGAGTCAACTTTCGGTACTCCGTACACACACACGCACACACGCATCATCACACTATTATTATACACGCAGAGCAATTCACACCATATCTGGACACACACCGAGTTCAATTCTAGCCCCCCCCCCCCCTTTGACAAACCAGCCCAGATCGGCAGGATAGGGAACTTTGGGAAAGGGTTATTAGACGAGCACGAAGGAGGAGCTTTCCAACGAATCCAGCCTTGGCTTTTCCCCCCCTCTTCCCTTGACTCCGAGACCGTTGCTGTGTCCAAGGCAGTTCACTTGCAGACAAAACCCGGGATTCCAATAGCGGTGCAAAATTGCAGGATCCAGCAGGCTCTTTTGACAGATTTGACAGCGATCCCGTCCGCCTCAAGATCCCAATCGACAGCCCACTTTTATTAGGCCCCTCGCTAATAAGTGTGCATCATTTGACGGCCGCAATCCCAAAACACGATCGAAACGCAGATCTGATAATTTTTCCTTCAACTTTTCTTTTTGGGAGGCTGTTTATTTTTTATTTTTGTTTACATTTGTATTTCTTCTCAACATTTTGAAGCCTCTTTTTAAGGAATTCCCTTAGGCGCTAGCTGAGTGCACGTTCAGACGTCTGCATCTCATCTTCCCTCTCTCTCTCTCCTCGAATCACAACCGCTAGACTTTTTACCACACTAAACTCACACAAAGCCAGCCCCTGCCCTGCGCCTCATCTGGGCTCACGCGACAAGCTGCGATTTCAGGCGAGACAACTGCGAACCCGAATCGATAATACAACGAACGACGAATAGTTCGGGGTTTAAACAAACGGACAAACGATTCATACCTCATCGTCCCGCAATTATCTGGGGAATCAAAATTACATCTCATCCGTGACAATGGCATGGAAGTTTAGCCCATCTTGACCCGACGACCCCCTTGAGCTGGAAAACCACAGATTTCGGTTTCAGATGAAAAACACAAAAACGAAGAAACAAAAAAAGAAAAAGTAGAATTTCGATTACGAAAAGCGCCGCCAATGCCACCGCCATAACGACTATGAACGAACAGGCTGCCGTGGACAATGGCGGCCACACGCCGGACCGCGGACCAGCGGTCTTCGCCGTCACCACCGCGACTCTCGTCCTCGCTACCGTCTTCGTCGTTGCGCGAATGATATCACGGTATTTCATCGTCGGTAGAATCACATGGGACGACAAGATCATCGTCCTGGCTTGGCTCATAGCCTTCTTTATGAGCTTCACTATTGACCTCGGTGCTTTGAATGGACTTGGGAAACACGACGACGATATACCTCGCTCGCAATGGGTGGTTCTTCGCCGATGCGAATACGTCTTCAGCATCTTGTACAACCCTGCACTCATGGCGACCAAGACCAGCATCATCCTGTTCCTCTTGAGGCTTTTCAAGGACACCCAGTTCGTTCTACGCTGGGCGTCGTACACGCTGCTTGGTATAGTCAACATAGCAGGTCTCATCCTCACATTGATGAATGTCTTCCAGTGCACACCAGTCGAGTCGGCCTGGAACCCTTATTACAAAGGATCCATAAACTGCATACCCTTGCTCACAGAATTCATCTGTGCCGCTCCCGTCAACATCATCACTAACCTAGCACTGCTCGCCCTACCGATACCCATCCTCACCGGCCTACGGCTGCCCCTGCGACAGAAAACCATCTTGGTCATAACTTTCCTCCTGAGCATCTTCGTCACCGTGGTGGATGTGATACGGATCTCGTACCTGCAAGAAGCCATCAGCGAAGTCCCGACGGGCTCATCGGAGAACATGGCCTCGCGGTTCGGCGGCCAGGCAGACTTCTCGTGGAACGCCAGCCGCTCCTTTATGTGGAGTGCCGTCGAGGTCAACGCCGGCATTACCTGCGCGTGCATCCCCAAGCTGAAGCCATTGGTTCTCAAGCTTCTCCCTGCTATGCTCTATGACCCGGATGGCAGCAGCTTCCCGCAGTCTGCCAAAAGCCACACCTCAGAGCGCGGCCAGCAAACTACCAGCGAGGTGACAGCTCCCCCCGAGGCTGTTCTGCCAGCCGATGATACGGCCCGCGAATCAAGCGACGGTGGTGGCATGACGGCGATGGAGTTTCTCACCGCACCGGGACAGGATAACAACTACAACATACACAGAGGCTCTGTGCAGAACCACAGTGGTGGTGGCTCTGAGCATGCCGTGTACTTTGGCTTCGTCAACATGGCCAAGCCCAAGAGCATGATCCAGACATCACCCGTCGAATCCTTCCGATACTGCTCCGTCGTCGCCATCCTCTTCGCGCTATGGGGAGTCTCGTACGGACTCCTGAACACGCTCAACAACGTCGTCTCGTCAATCAACTCAATGACAGCCGCGCAGACCCTGGGGCTCACGAGCATTTACTTTGGCGGCGGCTACTTTGTCGGTCCGTTGCTGGTGGGGGAATGGATCCTTCGACGAGACGAGCACAACCGCTCAAGGCGACATGCGCGGAATCAAGAAGAGAGCATCGGCGGCTTCAAGGTGTGCTTCATCGTTGGTCTGTGCATCTACGGCATCGGCACAATCATCTTCTGGCCGTCTGCCGTGACCAACAGCTTTGGAGGTTACATGCTCAGCAACTTTGTGACCGGCGTCGGCCTGTCGACGCTGGAAACAGCAGCCAACGCTTTCTTGATACTCTGCGGGCCAGAGCCGTACGCCGAGACGCGACTCCTCCTGGCTCAGGGCATCCAGGGCGTGGCGACCGTCATCAGTGGGGTGCTCGCCAACAACGTCTTTTTCAAGAGCATCTCGGACGACGGCTCGTCCAACAGCACGACGCTCATCAACGTGCAGTGGACTTACCTGGGCATCACCCTCCTGTGCGTCGCCCTCGCCCTCTTCTTTTACTACATGCCTCTCCCCGAGGTTAGCGACGCCGAGCTCGAGGAGGCGGCTGCTCAGCTGCCGGTGAATCCCAAGAAGAGGAGCGTTTTCGGCCTGCAGCTGAGGACCGTCGGTCTCATACTCGCCGTCATGGCGCAATACTTTTACGTCGGCGCACAGGAGAGCAACAATATCTACTTTAGAGATCTTGTCCTATCTCTCGTACCCAATCGTCCCAACGATGGCGATGCGGCAACGCAGGGCACCGCGAATCGGAACGACAACGAGAGGCCGCCTGGGGTGCACCTCTCGATCCCCAACTACCTTCTCATCGGACACACCGCCTTTGCCCTCTCACGGTTCCTCGTCGGCTTCCTCACTTACCTATCCGTCCGATACCAGAGATTACCGAGGCCGAGGACCTACCTGTTTCTGTTCCTCATGCTCTCCTTCATCTTCTCCCTGCTCATAATCCTCCTTCGCCCATCGAACCCCAACCTCATCGTCATCCCCGTCGTGCTCTTCTTCTTCGCCGAAGGCCCCATCTGGCCCCTCATCTTTGCCATCGGGCTGCGCGGTCAGGGCCGACGCACGAAGCGCGCCGCCGCCTTCATCACCATGGGCGCTTCGGGGTCAGCGTGGCCGATATTCGCCCAGTACGGCATCATCCAGAGGGGCGGCAGCGTGCAGACTTCGTTCATCATCGTGGCGGCTTTCCAGGTGGCAATGATGCTGCAACCCGTTGTCCTCGGCTTCTCCGGGGATGCAAGAACGCTTATAGACCTGCGCCATCGCTACCGTGCCAACGTGGAGCCCGACGAGACATCAACCGACTCCATGGTTGCGAACCTCTCGAGGCTGCAGACACACGGTCTAATAGACGAGAAACCCCCAGGGCCCATCGAAAGGGCTACGAGAAGACTGAGCGCCAAGATAATCAGCCCACCCAGAAGGTCATCGCACGTTGGCTTCACGAGACACGACGAGGAAAGAACAGGCCACACATCCGACAGTACAACCCAAGCCCCTTCACCGGCATGAAGGAAAATCTAATGCGCTATTTGTTTTATATATACATACGTCTACAATTTAATCAATTTTTAACGCACCCATAGCATCGGCGCTGGCTCAACACATCAACGGTGGGAACTCATGACATCTCAGGGGAGAAGATTTATATGATTGGGGCAGGTTTTTACATTTTTGGATACAGACAAACAATCTGATGGGCGCATTTTTTGGTCAAGGGAAAGAAAAAGAACAAGAACAAGAAACGGTCACATACCCCCCAAACAGGGAAAAGGGGAGCATTTTTTTTTTACACAGGCTCTAGCATAAAACATAACTCAGTTGAAATACAGAGTACATAATGATATACCAACTATGGAGTACCTTCTGAAGAACAACAATCGAGAAGAGTTTTCTTCTTTTTTTTTTCACCATTCAAAGTTGATTTGCTCTCCTATCTGGGAGAAGATGTCGGGTCCCTGGCTGCCCAAGGCAGTGGCCAGGGCTACGGCTGATGCGCCGGCTCTCCGCATCCTCCTGTACCCTTGGCCGTCGGCCACACCGCCAACCCCGATGACCTGAATGTGCCTCAGCTCAGCCGTCTCGTCCAGCAGTCTCCGCAGCGACTTGACGTTGCCTAGCGCGAGCGGGTGCAGCGCCGCGCCGGCCATGCCACCCATGCCCGTCGGCCCAGGGAGCACGGCCTCACCGCCTGAGCCCAGAACCAGGCAGTTGCCCAGCGTGTTGGTCGCGGTGATGAAGCTGATCTTGTCACCGCCGCCCCCCAGCAGCAGCGCTTCGGCCAGATCCCTGAACTGTCCCGCGTGGGTATAAGGGGGAATCTTGAGGCCGACCGGGAGAGGCAGGCCCGGGGTGACGGCGTCCAGGTATTGCCGCAGTCCCTCTGTGTCGTACGCCGGGGGTGGTAGGTTGGGGATGTTTGGGCACGAGAGGTTGAGCTCTATCGCGAGTCGCCAGGGAAGGTGGTGGATGGCGGCGGCGATGATGGCGCAGGAGCGGGAGATTTCGGTGGGGGTGCTGCCGGTGATGCTTAGGATGATGGTTTTGTGGTGGGTTGTGCTGGGGAGGGAGTTTGATAGGTCTTTTAGGATGGACATGTATTCTTCTATATTGAGGGGGGAGTAGCCCAAGTTGTTTAGGCTTGTGGTAGCTAACGATGATGATGATTGTGATGATGATGATGTGTCTTTGGAGGAGGGATTGTAATGGTGGTAATCTGCATGCGGGGGATCCTCTTCGTCCTTGTGATCCGGGTACGAAAACGTCTCCGGGACGGCGTCTCCTCCCCCGGGGGCGGTAAAGTAGGTGAAGCGGTGCCGGGACGGGTCGTGCGGGAAGCCGGACGGGAGCGCCGTGCGCGTGGTGACGGCGCCGGTGGACGGGTGCAGCAGTAGGGTTGAGAGGTGCGCCTTTGTGGTTGCCCAGGGGGAGGAGGAGTTTAGGAGGGGGGGTGATGTGTTTAGCTGCGGTGGTGGCATCTCTAACGGTTGGGGTGAGGTGGAGTGATGGCTTTGTCTATGGATTTTGTTGATGTGTTTGATGTGCTTCTTGATATTTATGAGTTTTGATTTTGAGCTTTACTGAGATTTGTTGATAATGGACGATCGGAGTCAAATGGAGTAGGGGGAGAGCGGGGGGGAGATGACGGCCTTGTTCGATAAGATAAGCCTTTCGGCGCCGGGGTGGGTCCCCGTTCTGGCCGTGCTTTGCCGGACAGTGGCTGCATCTCCGGCGTGGGCTTTGTATGCCCTGATTGATGGTTTTCGTTTAGTATATTTTAAATTTCTTTCTTTCCTTCTCTTTTTCCCACAAGAAAAACTCTTTTCGGCTTTTATTACAATGAATAATGTCAATTGCATTTTTTTTAACAATGCCTCTTTGTTACCTGCATCAAAACTAGCCGCACACATACACACATACGCAGAACCGTACGTCCTCCCTCTGCTGGCCCCTTCTTATCCAAGTCGCGACTTGGCGCAACCGGTCCCAGGCGCTTCTTCGGCTTTTTTTTTTTTTTTCTTTTTCTTTTTTTGCCGTTTTCCTTCTTAAAAGCCTGACAGATGATGTTTTATATCGTTTCTTCCAATAACTCTTATGCCAACTGGCAGCACCACATGATTCACCCACCGGATGCCGTTATAAGCGTTGTTTTGCGTTGCCAAGGCCCTCCTTCGGGGGAGGTACCTCCGACCATACACAAAATGACCCCATCTGGGCATATTTTAACCTACTACGGTGCGTATGGGGTTTAGGAAAAAAACCGTACTATTCGCGACTAGCTTCGTCTGCCACGCGCTGCGTCGCTTGACCCCATGTTTTTATTTTTCTCTAGTACTGCTCGTTTGACAGGTTGGGGGTTGGTGTGGTGATGGATGTGAGCGTGATCTGATCTGATCTGTAGGTAAAGTCGGGCCGGCGCCACGGGTTGGGGGAGAAAGGAGAGGAGAAAGGTAGCGTCGGTCCGGCATGCGAAAATGTTGGGCTGGAAGTTGTGTGTGTCAGGTTGTGAGGCTTGTGTGCTATGGGGGAGGAGATTGATGATCATCGCGATTCGGTGCGATGTTGCATGAAATGGGAAAGACAAATATCTATTGGTGACCAAGAAAGGAAACGAAAATATGTTTCATGATGTAATATATACTCAGAAGAGTTAATAATGTCAAGATGCAAAGACGTAAATGCAAATCATTACACCATTATTTCGTGCCCAGAGGGGGAAGAATCATTCCCAGAGGGGGAGGAATAACTAGGAAAAACCCCCAATCATACAACGCCGGGTGGGAATATACATTCTTCACCACCCAAATTGCTCGCAGTGCAGCTCCACCGCAGGCCCATGGCTGCGTATGCAGCTCGCAGCAGTGTTTCTCAGATCCGCCATGAGCCCGTTCGGCCCGCACCCCATGACGAGCACGCTGCCGTCGCTCGGCGTGGCCTCAATCTCGGCTGTCACGAGCGTCTCGATGTTGGGACGGCCGTCGATGATGGGCACGTCGTCGTCTGCTGCTGCTGCGGAAGGAGGAGAAGAAGAAGGAGAAAAGGGGGCATCGCTGTCGGACGCCATGGCCTTTTCAAGGTCGATAGAGGTGGACGAGTCTGGCTCCTTTTCCGCCAGTGTCGTCGTCTTCCGGGATTCGATGCCGAGCTTGGAGAATTTGGTGTCGTCGTCGTCTTCACCGTCGGTTGGTGATGGGGGCGGCGAGACTTCCTCGACGGTGCTTGACCGGGTGGCATAAATGATTATCGACACCCGTCTGTCACTGTTCAAGGTTTTCAGGGATTCGGTGAACCAAGTCAGATATGCTGTTCGAGAGAGAGAGAGAGAGTTTTAGCCATGGCCCAAGACGAAAAAGAACTCCTTACTTTATATCGGGAATTTTCACATGGTTTCTTTCTACTTACATCGATCTCGGATGACCCAGATGAGGGTGATGGCCTTGTTTTGGTCTGGGGTCATGGACTTGAGCATGCGCAACGCGGTGCCAAAAGCAAAGGTAGCGCCGCTTCCGCCAGCGACGAGCACCAGCTTGTCGCAAGCCGTCGGGTCAGGAAATGTCCCGTACGGGCCTTCGACGGACGCCCTCAGCTCGGCGCCAGGATTCTCGAGCGCGTACTCGTGCAGAGCCGAAGTGAAGCCATCGTGGGAGCTGATGACAAACTCCATCGGCTCGGTCGACGAGATGGTAAAAGGGTGAGTCTCGATGGCCCTGATGCGAGGGATCCATAGAAAGCAGTGCTTCCCCGCTGCTGCCGCCATGGCGCCGCCGCCGCCAACAACGCGGGGAGCTTTCTTGACGCTCACCTTGGTGGCGCCGCGGGGCAGAGGCGTGACGACGACGGTGTTGTTGGCGCTGTAGGCCACGAGGCGGACGAACCTGATGAGCCTGTCCAACCCCCACATGCCGCCGGCCGCGCAGGTCGCAAAGATGATCTTCTTGGAGAACTCGGGCTGGTGGAGGCCGACCATGACGACGGCGAGGACCCAAAAGGTCAGGTGGAGGACGTAGAAGAGCTCGTAGTTGTAGCGGCGCACGATGCCGCCCGTGACGCCCAGGGCGAGGAACGAGAGGGCCGCGACCATGCCGCAGATCTCGTCCTTGTACAGGAGACGCGACGGGCGCCCGGCCTGGACGAAGTAGGTGCAGTACAGGGACACGTGGACGATTGCGTGGACGAGCGTTGTGTAGCCCGCGTACTGGTGGAGGCTGTTGAGCCGCTCGTACGAGTAGCTGGTGAGGAATGCCAGCGGGGTATTTTTGAGGGCGAGAAATACGAGCAGAACCATGTTGGCGATTGCCATCCTGTGTATCTAAGAGTTAGTTTTTTCCATTGCTTTTTGTAAATCTCATCCCCCCTTTTTTTGCCCCCCCCGTTTTTTTCCTTTTCTTTTCTTTTTCCTTGCAAATAGAAGAGAGAGGATAATCTTACCAGCCTGCGCGTGAACCAATATTAGAGAGCATAGTCATGTTGCTGTAGTCGATGAATCCAAACGTGAAGGAAATGTTAATGGCGAGATACACACCGACCACGCCAGCATGGCCGATGGAAGGGAAGCCCGGGGCCTTGCGCAGGACAAGCCTCCTCACGCCTCTCCCCAGCGCGACCAACGGGGACAACAGACCGGACCGTCGACGATGACGACAAAGATTCCTGCCCGTCGCCGTCCGGGAAGATAGGAGCCTGACGAGGTGGACGGAGGTGAAGACGAGGGCGATGCCGGACATGGCGCCTAGGAAAGCGAGGACGGCGTCGTGGTTGCCCTTTGCCCTCTTTGCGAACTGCGCCAGCCGCTCTGGCGAGTAGTGATCAACCATGGCTAGAGTAATAAGAGTAATGAGAGTGCAGGAGGAGGGAGGAGGAGAGTGTTGATATCACAAGTCCTGTGTGATTCTTTTTTTTTTCACGTCCCCGCGTTCGTTTCCGTTGGTGTATATAATTGCCAAATAATGATATGTGCAGATATATGCAAATATACTTGAATTTCTTTTTTTTTTTTGCTGCTGACAGATGTTGGGGACTGAGTTGTGTAGATAGACAGGGGGCAAGGATTGTGTGCTTGTTGTTGTTATGTTGAAATGAGGAAGGTTGTTGTTTGAGATTATCCACAAAACGACGAGCACGTCAGCATGATCAATCAACCTTATCTTTTGGGCTTTTACTCAGTTTGCAAGGTAAGGTATGAAAAAAAAAAAAAGAATCTCTGCGAACGGAACATGTGGTGTCTTCTTTTCATCAAGGGGGATAGGAGGTTCATATATACCGGGAGGGCGTAGAAAGCAGCCAAAACAACAAACTCCATGTTTCCCATACATACCAACCAACCAACCAACCATCCTTTTCCTTCTCGATCCGACGCATCGATAATACTTCTGCAAACTTTAGACAACCATCGCTCGGATGGAAAAAAAAAAAGGGGGGGGGGGGGGGTGTATGAAAGTAACACATCACACACACCCTCTCTCTAGAAACGACCCGAGGCCTTTTTACTACTAACCTTGGAAGGGGAAGGGAAAGGGGAAGTCAAGCCTAACTGTGTTTTAGCTTCTGCCACTTGCCTTGGAAAAAGGAAAAAGGAAAAAAACGCCATCGGGAGTTTGTTCCGAATAAACTGATGGGGAGGGGGGGGGGGGGGG
>PXOB01000345.1:0-42583 GCA_003012115.1 Trichothecium sympodiale
GAGACAGAGACAGAGAGAGAGAGATTGTGAGTGAGTGAGTGTGTATTCATTTTCCTAACCATGCATTCCCTATTCGGTACCTTGTCCTATACCTGCCTCTCCAGAAACGAAACGATATGAAGGGGGAAATAGGTAAAAAATGATTATTGGAAATAAGAAAAAAGGCAATGGTGCAGGAAGAGGAACCCGAGAACGATCCTTTCTGATGGAAGTATCCGTCAAGGGGTCGAGAGACTAGAATGCGACTCTGTGTGTGTGGGCAAGAAAGGCTTAATCCACTCCTACGGGACTCTTTAACAGGCAAGGGTGGTGGTGTGGTGGGCTCTTCCGGGGAACGCAACGCAAGAAAACCATGGCTGCCATGTTGTCTGGCTTTTGTGTCCCCCCTATTATTATGAATGTACTCCGTACTTGTGCCTGGCTTCCCCCCCGTTGACACTTTCTTGCTAACCCCTGGTGCGACCCGTTCCAACTTTACGGAGTCGGACTAGTCTCCGTTAGTGGTTTATGTTGCAATAGGTACTGCATGGCAACGAGCAACCGTCACCGAGGAAGAGGGGGGGTTTATCATCCGTACGGTATATCCCGGTTATCGGGAGGAGGGAAGGATTCGTCGGTAGTTCTTCAGTTTATGCTCAAGTGCCAGCCATATCCGGCCATCTTGGCGTCGAATCTGTGGAAACATGAGGGCCAAGAAAAAAAAAAGAAGAGGAAAATAATCGATGGAAGGTAGTAGTATAGATGGATCCATGTCCTACTAGTAGTCATGGTTCTACTAGTAGTACATACTTGTTATTCAGCTCCATGTACTATAAAAGAAAGCCCGCAGAGTTATCTCGTGCCTGGCTACTGTTTCTAGAACCAAGTGGGAGCTGGGCCACTTAACCATCGGTCTTAAAGCTGCAAGGAGGTTGGTAATATCAACCGCTGATATCATATGCACGTTTCCCTATATGTGTACCTATACTATGGTAATTGTATACATGTGTATACGCCATATATGTACACCCACCCTGGAAGGTTGTAGGTACATATTACCGCATGCAGGTAATCTCAAGGGTTCCACAGACATTGAGAAATGATGAGTTTCCCAGATATTAGTCCATCACGATTCTGAGCCGATAGGTTTCGGCTTATTGAAATCATTCCGATCTCTGGGTCCTAGGGTAGTATTTCTTAAATGTGGTCAACCTTGATTGCGTCATGGCGGATCGGAGAGGTCGTTCTTGCCGTTGTCAGCGGGGACGTTTATAGCAGCGTCTTTCCTCGTAGACTTTGAGATTGGGATGTGGGCCAATGGTCGTTTGACAATATGCAGCAAAAACAAAGTCGGGAAGGCACTGACGTCCATGAGACAGCCTCGTGACCCATTTCGAAACGCAGACATATCAATACCTAGCATGAGCGGGAATTTTTCATGGATCATCGTGGACGTTGATACCTTCCGAAATCCTGGGATCTGGGGGGTGGCCACAGCTGCTCATTGGAACATAGTACCTACTGTACGAAGAGGACCAAGGTAGCAATGCGTTCTGGTCATGTTGATCTGTGATCTGATACTACATACACACGCCTCCGCGCACCAAAGTTCCCTAAAATGCGGCCCGCTAGGCCTATGTACGGAGTACGAGATACATAGGCACAGTGTCTCGTGGGTTGTGCAACCACCTCCTCCCTCCTTCTTCTTCCCCTTCGATGAAGGGATTATGGCGCAAGGGAGGAGTCATGATCCCCTTCGCCATTATTCTACTCCGTACTCCGTACATAATTCCGTCAAGATTCCGGGAGCCCGTTGAGACCGCTCTGACACAGGGATATCTAATACGGAGTAAAGACGAGCAGCAATCAACAAGTCAGAGACGCCCGGGAAAAAAGCCGACAGATCTCATTGATTGACCCCCCTCTTCACTTCCCGGCCAACGCTCTGATCTCATCTAGTCAAAAGGGGAAATGGGCAGGCGCTTTACGCCACTTTCCTGCAGGGGCCTAATGCTCTCCTCCCACCCAAGTGACTGACTATCCAAATTGACATATCACATCGGACATATATGTAAGCCCTCCCCGTTATGTATCCTTCTGCGATTGTGCGATGTGTGGTTGTACGGAGTACCTCCGCACCCCAGTCGAGGATCTCTGTCGTCCCAATTTCTCCCATCTGCTCCGCCATCCCTGTCAATTTTTATTTCTTTTCTTCTTCTGCGGAGTACTTCTTTTTCCTACTGACTAGGTACTACTAGGCCCTAGGTACGGAGTACGGAGTACACAAAAAGACCCGGTACCCTTGGCGGCAATCAGCTTGCAACCTCACCCCATCCTCGCTCGTCCATTCCATCCCATGACATGGTCACCCCTGAAGCCTCTGCATGTCGACAGCTCCAGAGCGAGCAGGCTGCCACTGCTAGTTACTTGTACAAGTATCCGAATACCGATTTCAACCTTCCTCCGCCTAGGTTATGTTGCACATGTTGAGGTAAATTCAGGCACTTAACCAGCCCTTGTTTTTATTTTATTATTATGATCATCCCAAATTTTTCCCCCAAATATTTCCCTCGAGGACAGCCACTTTGCAGGGGAGGGGTAAAAAAGCCTCCGATTGTGCTGAAAGCTGGGTATATGATTCGGCACTTTGTTGCTGCCAATGAACACCGGGAAAGGTCCTAGGCTGGCGAGCTGAATACCTATGCAAGCTAGCGGTTAGGGGGGGGAATCAAGTCAGGTAGGACAGAGGTTGGTCACTCTGCTCTTGCTCTTTCCCTCTCGCTCTCTCTGCGGAGGAAGTAGCTGCCTATAGCAACACTGCATGGTACCATTTCAGGCCGTGTGCTCCACCCACAGCTGCCTGTTATAACGAATCCATCATCGCGGTTCTGCATGCGTCTCTAGGATTCACTGCTAGGCTGTCCAGATCTTCTCCGCTTCAAAGAGAGGGTCCCTCTTCCTTGCAAATAGAGCAATTCCAGACACACCACCTTCGATCGCAACGTCACCCGCACATGTCTGCGTCAGCGGGAAAAAAAAAAGAGAAATCAACAATCGGCTTTTGGGGAAAATGACTGGGTTACGAGCTGGGATGAACAATTTCAGCCTACCCTCTCTTCCCCCCCCCCCCCTTCTCAAAGAACTTGTCTCTGAGACAGAGGCGTATGTACCGCAACCCTACCTTGCAGCTGCAGCTTCAGCTGCATCCTGAATGCCCATGGTGGTTAAATTGTCACCCTTTCTCCACCATGTGACTGCGCGTTCGGGACTTGGAGTGCTGCATCCGCGAGACCATGGGTACAAGTACTTGTACATCAGACGATGCAACGACAGCCGTTCGAGTCACATTGCATCACTAAAACGGGCGCATGCAGCCCTACCCGGACATGTGTGAACCAATAGTCAATTCCCGGTAAGAATATCGGGATCCTGCCCTCTCCTCTCCCTCTTTTCCCCTCGCCGATCAATATCCTCACTTATTACTACTCCGTACGGAGTACGTACATACAGCTGACTTTTTGTATCCTCTTTCGCCCTCTGCGCTCGGGGCTGCATACGGCGTACTTGAGCTGTTAACTGCCAAAACCTCCGCGCGCCAACGCGGGATGCCACGCGAGAAACGGCCCAGTTGGGTCCGTCCCAGGGGCCGCCTACAAACACGGCATGGCGAATCAAACCGCTGGCTATCCCTTTGGAGGTCTCAAGGCATATTTTTCGTAGCTATGCAGGGGTCTGACCGATCAGAATCCCACAAATGAAAGATACACATCTCGATACTCTAATTACTAGACAATAGATGTACCAGCAATCTCCACCTTTACAAAATGCTACATTGCACTTATCATAGCCACGCTGTGACGCCAGCGTTTATCGTTAGGTCGGAGGTCCAACCATGTTATTGATTATTATGGGGGCAGTGACGGAATGTATGCCTTAAGACCTCCAAAGGGATAAATCCAAAAACTCTATCAAGGGGGATGGGGATAGGTTTGGTCCATGTCTCAGTTCATCTCCGACTTATGGGTTATAAGTACGGAGCACAATGTAAGGAGTACGGAGCGCCGCTAGTCGGAAGTGCTTTCCGGAAAGAATGTACGACTTCTTTGTGGCAGCATGAGGCGCTCCGTAGTCTTGGCATTCACCCATGACAGCAATTTTTTATTTCTTCTTTTTTTTCCGCACGCAGAAATGGCGCGTTAGCAAGCTCTCCACCAGGAATATGGCGCTCGGGCTTCGATCGTGCGGCGGCCGCTCGTGCAAATTACTTGTACTTGTACATTTATATGTGACAATGCCAGTGCATAGTACAGAGTACGGAGTAGACCAACGCGATGCGCTCCATACCCAGTCTGTCGGATCGTTAGTTCCACGACTTGTTCCAAAGCAACCACATCTCTTGAAGGTTCCACTCAAACCGGCATGCACGTACCGTACAGCGCACTTCGGTCGAGGCTCTCCAGTGAATGCAACGTCGGTGATTAATATCTGTCAATGACATGTCATAAAACTCTGTACTCCGTACTGTTATGTACGACTGATGGAAGCCTAGGAGGATCATGCCAAGCCAGCATCTTTACTCAAAGGCACAGTAACTCCGTGCTACAAGCACAAGGTCTTTCTAGCAATAATGAACGTGTTGTATTATTATAATGGGCGGTCTGGTAGCACCAGTGTTGACGGCATGTATGTCTCAGCACATTGACCAGATAATGACCCGAGTGATCTCCCATCCCCATGGCTCAGGCTTACCGACGTAATGGTTTCTCAAGCTTTAGCAGAACCTGGTATGAACAATGCTGCGGTTAAAGAGCTGGAGATGCCGTAGCCATCCATCGATGACTCTAGGGTAGTTGAACATGACGGTGATGTTTGGCAGTGTTCATAGTTCGCCCAAACCCATTTTTGAAACCTCAACTCAAAAAGAAGAAAAAAACAAAAGAAGAAAATAAAAGAACAATAAAAGGAAGAGGTAAAGACTAATATTACCTGGTTACCGTACCCTGGGGCTTTCATGCATCTAGCTCAACTCACCTGAAATCCACCGCTTTTCACCTAGGCCGCTTCGGCATACATAACACTACTACTTGTACTAGCCTTGTCGTAGCCTGCGTAATAGCCGTCGTACGATAATTGCTAGATAGCTGTCTAGGGCTAGCAGCCTTATCCTGGAAAGCCTGGCGGCGGTAGCAGCAGCACCTTCAATTGCATGAAGCGCAATACATAATAAGCTACATGGCAAATGTAGTTTGGATAGTTTTGTACCATCTCACGAGTTGACATGATCAAACGAGAGCACCTACCATCATTCTTGAGGCCAAAAATGCATGTAGTTTTTTTTTTAAGTCACTCCGTAGAAAAGGCGTGAGGAAATTTGTAATCGGGTGCATGTGTGAAATTTCACTATTGGGCGTTGTACGGAGTAGGAAATTTTACAACTCCCGGTACGCTGTAAACTCCCCGATCCCATGGACGACCGCAGCACTGCCGGCTTGGCAGACCACCGGGAAGGAGCGTCCGGAGACGACAAGGAGCTACTGAACTTGTTCACCATTGCGGCGACACTCATCGCTGGCCTTGCGCTGCTCCTGCCGCTGCTGCTCTCCTACGTCAACACCCGACGCGCTCTGCTGCTCCCAGAGCAACAAGCCTCCATCACAGATGCGGCTTTACGAAAGAAAGGTCTCGTCAAGATAGGCATCGCCCAAACACCATCGGAGGCTACAACTACAACTAGGGCTAGCACATGTAATAGTAACCAGCACTCACCCAACACAACCGTCGCTAGGCAGGGCGACCAGCCCAAGGTGCAGAGCCTGCACATCTACCCGGTGAAATCATGTCGAGGCCTGGAGATTCAGCGCAGCAGGGTCCTTCCCACGGGGCTGGAATTCGACCGGCTCTTCACCTTTGCCCAGCGGGAGGAAGAGGAAGAGGAGGATGAGACGTCGACCGGGGTTGATGACGATGAAAGGCCGTGGCGTTTTCTGACGCAGAGGACGGCGCCGCTGCTGGCCAATGTGCAGGTGGACCTCTGGGTACCGGCCGAGAGGGGTCGTGACAGTGGTGCTTTCCCTCATCATGGTCATGGTAGCAGCAGTAGTAATAGTAGTGGTAGTAATGGTGGTGGTGGTAGTGGTGATTATGGTGGTGACGGCGGCCACGACGACGACGACAACGACGGCGGCCTACTGGTGCTCAGGTTCCCTTGGGGGCTGCAACAACAACAAAAGCAGAAGCAGCAACAGCAGCAGCAGGGGTCCCGACCGACAACGACGGGGGTCATTACGCCCGCCGCCTCCTCCGCCGCCGCCGCCGCAACCATGGAATTCGCCGTCCCTCTGTCCCTTCCCACACCCCAGGTCATCGAATCCAGAGGCTACTCCTACCAGCGGGTCAGGATATGGAAGGACCTCACCCTCGCCCTCGACATGTCCAGCCATCTGCCCCCTGAGCTGCACTCGTACCTCGGGCTGGATCCCCGCGCCCGCCTGGCCCTGTTCCGGGCCGACCCCCGGGGAGGCGAGGGGGGGAGGAGGGAGGTGTTTCGGTGCGCGCCGAGAAGGGAGGAGGCTGGGTTTCAGCCCGTCGTCGACTTCCACGACGCCTACCCTCTGCACCTCCTGAACCTGAGCAGCGTGAGGAGCCTCGAGGGGAAGATGGTGGGCGGTGAGGGTGGTGGCCTCACGTCACTGGATCCAAGACGCTTCAGGGCCAACATAATCGGTGAGCTTTTCCCCCTTGCTTTTTTTTAACCTTTCCTTTCCTTATCTTTCTTTCTTTGTTTTATCCACGCATGTGATTACTGATGGATGGCTTATTAACATTGATATTGAACATTTAGTTTCCGGCGTGAAAGAGTACGATGAAGAGACATGGAAGTCCATTTCAGTCAGGCACGCAGGCAGCAGACATGCCGACAGCCACTTCGACGTCTCATGCCGCATGGTGCGTTGCCAGATGGTCAACGTTGACCAAGACACCGGCATTCGCCACCGCCATGAGCCTGATCGTTCGCTGCGCAAGTACCGTGACGTAGATGACGGGGCCCCTAGGTTGGGATGTCTTGGTATGTGTCTTTGCCCTGTCTTCCCTGACGTGGGTGCAGCAGGCAAGCTCGAAAGTGTCGTCGAGGTTGGCATGGAGCTGTCGGTCCTCAACAGAGGTACGCACCTGTATATTCCCATGTAATATAGTAGCATAGACATTACACTCTCATAGACAACGTAAAAGGCATATAGTAGGCCAGCGGCATGGTCAGGTAGACATAGATTTGTATCAAAACATTGAGGACATATATCACTAAAAAATCACCGTTGCTCCATCCAAATCCCCCCAAGCCTATGTAAAGCCGTCTCATCATTTGCTCATGTGCAGGTATCAATCATATCGACAAGTAAAAACAAAAAAGAGTCTGTCGAAGCGCACCGCCGTCATCGCCCATCTACTTTAGATCTGCCGGTGTAAGCGCCTGAACCACACTGGTACCTTCACTGAAACGAGTGCGGAAGATGCGGTTTGCATTCTGAAACATGCCGTCCTTGAGACTGACAACGATGAACTGCGAACCCTTGAAGCGTGTCTTGATCAGACGACCAATATTCTGGGTATGTGACAGATCAAGTGCTGCATCAACCTCGTCAAGAATGTACATTGGCGCCGGCTTGAACTGCAGGAGGGCCATGATGAGTGACAGGGCCACCAAGGATCTACACAAAAGAGTTAGTTAGTTTCTGATCTATTAGTAGCAACATGCATTGTAAGCACAACGCACCTTTGGCCACCGCTCAGTTCTGTCAAGCTCTGTTTCCAAACTTTACCCAGGCAAACCTTGACTTCGAGACCGTCGCTGATAGTCTTGCCCTCAGGCGGGTCGAGCTTGGCGAAGCTGCCACCCGGCAGCAGCTCCGAGAATATCTGGCCAAAGTCACCATTGACCTTCTCCCACGTCTCCTGCAGGGCCTTCTTCTTGTAGTCATCCAAGCTGACAATCGTTTCCTCAATCTTGCGTTTGTCGCGAATGACCGTCTTGATCATGTGCTTCAAGGATACCTCCTTCTTCTCCACGCTGTCAATCATATTCATCACCTTGGGGTTGATCTTCTTCTTCATTCCCTGGAAACGCTCCGTCAGATTCTTCAGAGTCGACTTGCATTCCCCGATATTCTGGCCCTGGAAATCGTATGGCGTGCCGCTGCGTCCGAACTTGTCCTTCTCGTCCTGGATCCACTCATACTCGCCCTCCAGACGTGATACGTTCTCTGCGGCCCCTTGTTGCTCCTTGTGGAACTTTTCGACAGTGTGGCCGAGTTTCTGCATTTCGAGGCCCTCCTCGGCGATGCGGGCATTCTTCGAGCGAATGGCGTCTTCAAGGGCGCGCAACTCATCGTCGAATTGATGTAGCTTGGCTCGCTCATCATCTAGTTCAGCTTGCACAGTATCATGTGTCTCCTGTACCTTGGCTTGCTTCTTGGCTAGATCTTCAATATCCTGTTTCTGAGCCTTAATGCCAACCTCAACCTCCTGTAGTTGCTCCCTGGCGGCGGATAAATCAGCGCCTACTTGCTCTTGGTCAAGCTGAGCGTTCTGTAGTTCCTTCTGCAGAGACTTTACAGCTGTCGAATTCTTCTCGAGGCTGGCACGCAGCTTGTCGACCGACTTTTGCAGCTCGACAAGCTTGGCGTCTTTGTTATTGTCAAAGTCATTCATGTCCTTCTCGATGCGCTTTATGTCAGCATTTGCCTCAGCTTGCCGTGTCTTGGCGTCGGCAATGCTCTTCTCCAACTCAGCAATGGTTGTCTTCATATTTGCTACCTCTTGAATGATGGAAGAGGAAGAGTTTCCACTGATCTGTTCCTCTGCGAGCTTGATCTCGTGATTCTTCAGATCCAAGTCCTGCTTGATACGGCGCGCCTGGTCAAGCTTTGACTTCTCCTTTGCCATCTTGACCTGGAGCCCGTGGAGTGATTTCTCCGCCTCATTGAGCTGCCGCGTCAGATTGTTGAGTTTTTGCAGTGTAACGAGGACTCCGCTCGAGTTGGGTGAGCTCCCGCCAGACAGAGTCCCAGAAGGATCGTAGGCGTCTCCCTCCAACGTGATACTTCTCATCCGCACATTAGGATCAAATGTAACTCGTTTGGCCGTTTCCGCGTCCTCGCAAACAAGTGTGTTGCCAAAGACATACTCCATAGCCGCCGACACCTCTTCATCATAACCTACTAGTGATAATGCGAGGTCGACTTTGCCAGGCGCAAGGTTCTGAGCCGTTGCAATAGTTTGGGCAGACGCCTTGAATGCAGCAATCTTGTTGAGGGGGATAATGGTCACTCGCTTGCGAAGCTTTCCCTTTTGAAGGAGCTGAGTGCCGGTGACTTCCGAGTCAACGACGACATTATACAAGCGTCCTCCAGCGCAAATCTCCAACGCGGTACCTGCCCGAGTGTGATTCTGATCCAGAGTAAAAAGTTGAGCAACCAGACCCTTGACCTTGCCGCGATCGAAGTTCGGAGCTGGGTCTGAGTAGTTGAAGTCAATGTTGGCTACCTTTCGCTTGAGCTGGTCTGCTTCTGAGCGCAAATCGCGAATTGTTTGTTTCAGTGTTGTCTCCTGCTTGTACATCTCCTCCTCCTGACCAGGCTCAAATCCAAGTCGGCTGAGCTCTTGCTCAAGCTTCTGGGTATTGGCTCGTAGGCCTTCCAGATCGTTCAATAGCCCAGCATTCTGCTCTTTAGCCTTCTTAGCTCGGGGCTCCTCTTCTTTGACCCTCGATTTGAGGTGAGCAATCTTGATCTTGGCTTGTTCCTGTTCTGTAGCGGCGCCTGTCGAGCGGTTCCTCGCGTCCTGTAGCCGGCCTTGGTATCCGTTTTCCCCATCTTTGGATGCCACACCTGTTTGGAGAGTTTGAAGGAGCTCTTCTTTGGAATCGGCTTCCTGGGTCTGCTTCGCAAGCTCTTCTTTTGCAGTGTCGTATTTGGCTTTGGCACTTTCGAAGGCTGCCGTCTTTTCTTGCAGCAGCACCTCGAGCTCTGCAACATTCTTCTCAACACCGGCCATCCGCTCATTTTCTTCGTTAAGACTTGAGGTCTTCAAGTCCATGACTGTTGACAGGCGAACCAGTTCATTTGAGTGCTTTTTTACAGTCTCCTCAAGGCCCTGGGCCTTTCCACCCTTTCTGAGCTCTTTGTCGCGCTGGGTCCTAACTCTCTTGACATCGTCCTCTAAGTGAGCTAGCTCACTCTTCATCTGCGCGGCTGAATCCTCAAGTGACTTTTGTCTTTGTCTCTTCCCCTCCAGATCTGCGGCTGATTGCTTCAACTTCTCTTGGCACCTCACATAGTCGTACGCAACTACGACGCGAGTGAGTCGTTCGAGGTCATTCTGAGTTTGCTGAAAGTCCAGAAAAGCTCTCTTCTCTGTCCTCAGCTTCTCCAATTTTGGCTCGATTTCGTCCTTGAGAAGTTCTCGAAGCTCTTGCAGCTTGAGCTCCTTTTTACCCATTGTCTTGATGGCTTTATCCCTCCGATCCTCAAACATGCGAGTGCCTGCTGCTTCTTCAATCATGGCTAGAATTTCCACCGCCTTCATGTTCAGAACTTTGGTAATTCTCCCTTGCATAATGAGGAAATTTGGGTTGTTGATGTTAAGCTGGACTGATTGAAAGAGGTTCTGGACGGTTTGCTGCTGGGCTCGGTGTCCGTTGATTAGGTATTTCGAAGTTCCCCCGAGGACGATTTGCCGGGTGACGGAAATGGACGCATACTCCTCGAAGCCGATTGGTGATTTCTTCTTGTCTCGGTTGTCAAAGACAATCGTTACGCTTGCCTTGGTAACTCCAGCTTGCCCGCGCTTATAAATAAGATCCTGTAATAATATGTGAGCATCCAGCCTGCTTCCCTGTCCCAGTCGTCCGACGTACCTGGAGGTTCTGCGCTCGAACAGTGGACATGTTGGTGATGCCCAGAACGAAACATATCGAATCGAGGATGTTTGACTTTCCACTCCCATTGAGGCCGGTGATGGAGTTGAAGCTTTCGTCCCTGTTGACTTTTAGTGATGGCCTCGGATGGAAAGCGACGAATGTAGACCGACCATCCTGAAATAACGGTGCGCACGGCGTACGACTTAAAACCCTGTTTTTGAGATTAGCAACGGCAACAATTGAGGTTCGTGGAAAATACATACGTCGATAATAATTTCAACAATCCTCATGTTGAATGTGGTGCAGCTTCAGTGCTGCTGCAACAACTTTACCTTTGCTTGATCTCTTTGATCTGAGGGGAACGCGATAATGCAGGTTAGGTAAACAATAGCATGTGTTTACTATCTGATAACAGCTTATCTTCACGTGCATTCATCTGTCCCGCTTCTGCTCTTGCCCGCAATTGAGTCCGTGACGCGACAGTGGGGCCACTGATTGCTTAATTGCGCTAACCCAACCTGGTAGTCATCAAAACATTGAACCTGAAATTCAAACCTACACCACTTCTAAAGATCTCCATACATCAACTCCAGTACCATTTTCACTGGATTAAAACTCTTCAATTCTTTCGCTCTACTCACCTCTTTTTTGAACGCTTTCTTGATGAAATAACATTAAATCACTCAACACTTTCCTTTGGTCACTAGACCTAGCAATCTGCCGTAGGCAGTACGATCGCGATTCACGATGGCAATGCGAGGACCGCGTCTCCAAGTCGGCTCGGCCGCTTGGGTGTCCGAAGAGCGCTCGTGTGCTCTCCATATTGCCCAGCAAGAGGCTGAAGAGTTTAGCTTCTCAGCAAGGAACGAGCTGGATTGGTTGAACGAGCATATGGCAGGAATCTTCAACGAGAACGAGATGTAGGCATTGTGCCCTTGTAATGAGTGGTTTTCCCTGCTAACCTGGCTTGACAGTAATATTGCCGAGACTTTCAAGACACCTGGAAAGTTGCGTGCAAAGACCCCCCGAACAGGTCGCAAGCCCGCTCCCACGGAAGCGCGTGTGGTGAGTTCCTATGAAGACTCGCAAGAATACATGGATTCCTAACCTTAGCAGCCTCTTTCGGACGTTTTTGCCCCTACATCAAACGCGATTAACACCTCACTCGCACAACCGATCACGCAAGCACGTTCTCCTCTGGTCGTGGCTGGTCCAACGGCTTCATCGTCGAGTCCATCAAAGCCTGCCAGTCGCAAACTCAATGTCTTTTCCCCGAAGCAGCCGCCTGCTTCTTCATTTAAGGACTCTGGGTACCATGGTAGCCAGGATTTCTTCGGAGATTCTATCATGGCTGACGATGACATCGCCGATTCTCAGCGCACTATTTTCGACCAATCTCGACATAACGCGACCGCGATGCTAATGCAACAAAGCCCTCAACATACTATTGCTACATCATCTCCCGAGAAGATCATTCAGGAGTCTCAACAAGATCACACCGTGCATATATTGGGAGGTACATCAACCGAAACACTTCCTACGCAGCCTGTGGATCCCGTGGCCGAGCAACGCGACGCAAGGGAACCAGACGCGCCCGCGACCTCTGAACCAAATGATCAGGAGGGTCAGGAGATTACGCGAGCGCTGTCTCCAACTCCTGCCATATCTGCCAACTCGGATGATGCTATTCAGTCACCTGGGATCGATAATCACGACTCAAGCACGCATTCTCCTTCAGATACATCGAGCCCTATCAGGCCCATGGTTAGGAAGAGTAGTCTCAACTTCGCGTCTCTTCCTGCTCGTGAGCCTCTTGGAGGCGCGAAGGGTACAAATGGCCGTGTTTCACGCACAAGCCATCTTGAGAACCATAGGACCAGCTACTACAGTAGGCCTACAGGAGGGAAGAGCCTGGGTAACCTGACGAAGCGAGACGTCGATGAAGAAGACCAAGATGCGATGGACGTTGATGACGAACCGGCACCCCGAGCATCTGACGATAAGAGCAAGTCAAACCTGAATCATAATCGTGCATACACCCAGCGACTGCAGGATCAAATTAGCATGTTGGGCAAGTCGCAACCCAGTACAACAAGGCCATCTAAATCAATCCATAACATCGGGGCCGGACAACAGACCATCACTGCTCAAGCTGTTCAGCTACCCAAGACGCCAGCTCCTACGAAGGTCGAGAAGGACAAGACCACTCCTGGGGCGTTCCCCGACGATGATGACGACTGGATCGAGCCGCCTGCCGCTGTTGAGCAATTGCAGGCTCCAAGTAGTAGGCCTACATTGCCCAAGAGCTTTTCCGCAGACGTCATGGAGGGTGTCGATAGGGACTATACTGGTAGCGGGGCAATACTCAGCGAAGCCAACACGTCACCCGAGCAACCTGTGGCTTCCCCTTCCCGGCCAGCTGTATTCGGGCATGGCAAGTCAGTTTCCGTGTCCGCGGTGCCTCTAGTGTCAGGTCATGAGGATGATGTTGACTCTTTGACAAGAGCCATAACCATATCCAATGAGAGTGTCGGTCAAAGTCCGGAGTCTGTTAGGCCCGAGACACCCAAATCCCCCTCGCGCTTCGGCCGAGAAAGTCCTCTGAAGCACGTTAAGAACAAGTTGTCGTCAATGTTCAAGAGCTCCAAGAGTCTACTTGCGAGCAGCGCTGCGGTTAGTGCGGAGGGCAAATCCCTAACCTCTCCGTCACATACAAGAATAGCAGCACACGTGGCTCAATCTACCGACTCCGTTGTTCTCCCAACCAAGGTTGACAGCCAGGATCCAGCTCCGCTATCTGCATCTCTTGGGCGAGACCCAACGCCTACAAAACCTGTCGCTAAACGCACGCGAGCATCTACTGAACGTGAAAAGGAGGAGAAGCGTCGCGAGAGAGAGGCCCGGCTTCAAGAAGAACAAATGGACAAGCTTGAGAAGGCACGTGAAAAGGAACGCGAGAAGGCTAGGGTGTTCAGCAAGGAGCAAGAGAAAATGGTTTCTCTTGAGAAGCAGGTGGCTGCACAAAAGCAGGAGAAACCAGCTGTGAAGGAAACTCCAAAGCCCACACGAACTAGCCCGCGTCACAAGTCTGTCCATGCTGATGACGAAGCTGAAGATGACAATCAGGAGATGACGGATGCTCCTCCTTCATCCATCCCCCCACCTACGATCCCTAGACCTACTGCATCTAGACAACCACCCCACGCGAAAGAGCTCCGGAGGCCACTCAAGCCAGCCAAGGAAGCACAGCCCAAGGCAAAGCAAGCTCCCACAGTCATCCGTGTCAATACTGGATCTCAGCACTCTCAGTACCACGCACCTGCAGGCTCGTTCGCAGCAACTGCTTCTGAAAGTGTTGGATCATCAACCTCTCAGCCATCACAGCAAGCATCTGTGACCAAGGCCAGCAAGGGCTCTCTCCAGAATAAGCCCACTGGTGCTAACCTCAAGTCTTCTGGTGGTCGGCCCAAGGCTCTTGATTTGGCTGCCAAGAAGAGGGAGCAAGATGAGAAAGAGGCGCAACGGCGCCGTGAGGCCAAAGCTGAGATGGAGCGCAAGCGTGCTGCGGCCCAGGAGGAGCAGAGACGCCAAGAGCAACAAAAACGTCAAGAAGCAGAGCGCCAGCGCCAGAAGGAACGAGAGGAGGCCGCACAGACAGAGGCTAGAAAGGCGGCACAACGTCAAGCTCTCATTGACAAGGCCAAGCAGACGCGTGCGCCGCCACCTGCTCCTCGTTCAAAACCCAATGGCCCCCCTGACTTTATCGGTTCTACCAGCCAGTCATCATCCGGCCGGCCTCCTTCCCGCTTGGAATCGAATCTGCAGCGCTCCTATGATGACCCTAGCCGGCCTGTCAACGCTGTGCTTTCCACAGCCTCCAAGGCTGGTGTGAAGCGAACATTGGGTCCGGATACAAACAATGATGGTCCTGCGCGCCCTCCATCTCGTATTGGTCAACCGTACCAGGCTAAGGACGCGAAGCGTCGCAGGACTAGCGAAACCCGACCTGATGAGCTTGATGCTTCCAGCCCACCCAATATCAAGGGTCCTCCCGTGCGACCTTCGGCGGGCTTCAAGAAGGTAATTCCTCCTCAGCCTCTTCCATCTGATGACAAAGCTAACAGACTGCAGGAAATGCCCAAGAAGTCCATATTCCAGAATGGTTATGGTCAAGCACCGCCAAGTGCTACGAGAGACCTTTTCAAAACTATGGTTTCACAGAGCAGCCACCAGAAGGGTGGTAACGTACCTGATATGGCTCAGTTCTCCAAGGGAGCCATTCCCTTTGCGCCCAATCCTAACCCCGCTGGCCCAGCTCACAAGACCCCGGCCCGTGCTGGTGGTCTGCCTTATGGTCAGAAATCGTCAGCAAAGCCCCCTACACGATCATCCCCTCGCTTCCAAAATGGGGAATCAATCGAGCTGCCAGAGATTCAGACAGATGACGAAAGTGATGAAGACGATGAAGCCCCCGGCATGGTGGCGGCTTGGGCGGACTCTCCTGAAATCAGGAGGGCACTGATGGAACAAGAGCTGATGGATCCTGCAAAGATCTTTGGTCCTCCCGGGCCACTTAACATGGAAGAGGTCTTCAGCAATCGCAAGGACAAGTTCCACAAGTTCCGCAAGCGAACTTCAAGTGCCAACTGGAGCGGCGTAGACCGGCTGACAGAGGATGACATTCGCAAAGACATGGCCGCTCGTGACAAGCTTCGTCGCGATGGAGCCTGGACGTACGATATGAGCCGTCAGATGATGTGATGAATGTCATGAATTCACGACAAAGGCATCTTGTAGATTAAAGGCTGGCTAGTCATCTCAGGGTCTAGGGCAAATATGGGTTATAGAGGATGGCGTGCATTATCAACTGAACTGGAATGGAGGAGCTGCATATTACAATTATTTTGATATACGGCGTTTGGGGACAGGATTCGAAATCGCTATTGGATCGGGAGGTTATCAAAGCATTTATAGCGGATTGCATGGCGTTTCTATTTTACTTGCAAATAATTGAGCATCGCCATGATAACTCATTTACGCTTCTCTTCACATGTAGTATGCTGGTATTTTCTTCCAATGATTCTAGACTATACCGCATTCATATTTGCTATTCCCATCAAACAGATGATATCCTAAGGATTGATGCGTCAAGGTCTGATGATGGTCTGCGTGGAGTTCACATGCGAAGCAACGCTACAACTATGTACTAGTCATACTGGTAGGAGGGATTGAGGGACCCTGACTCGCAGTCATTTGTAAGATGGCCGGAAAAGCACAGCTCATCTCTTGTCATCATGCCGCCAACAGACCGCCGGTCCCAACAATTCGGCGCTCCGATCCGGGAAAAGTCGCCTCCTTTGTTCTGTCGCAATCATGGTTGGGGGGAACGTGGCCTGCGGGTCAGCACTTTTCACATGTCAATACAAGTAAGTCCCCTGAGATGGCGATTTCGCGCTTTTGCGCTTTGGAAAAAAAAAAAAAAAAGTTTATGGGCCCCCACTTGATTTCAAGCCCATTTTTAGCGATGGGTTCTAGTTCTAGATCCCCTTGTCCTTGTCATGCGGGTGGGATTCGAACTTGAGGCTCTTATCTGTATTGGCCGAAGCACATGCAGTTTACAAGGTTTCATTGTCATAGTTTCCGGTCCGCATGATGGAAACCTTCGTTCTCGTATTCTCGTGACCTACTTTTCTTACTCTTTCTCTCTCGTGTGCCTGATACGAAATCACGGTGTAGTTGCTGCAGTTGCTGCAGTGCTACCTCTCCTCCTTATCTATCTTGTGTGTGTGCCCGGATGATCAACCAACTATCAATCAGGCTCTAAATCACCTGGTGGGAAAAAATGTCATCTTCACCAAAGCAATTCGTGCCCGTAGTCGAGGAAGTCAAGTGGGAGAGGACAACTACCGAGAGTCGGATATCTACAGTAATTGGCATGCTCCCAACCTCTCTGCAGTCTCGCATGGGCCCCCTACGGACGTTTCGCCGAACAGCCAGCCTCGGAAACATCATGGTGTCTGAAGACGTGACGAATTCTACGAGAGCCTTGTCGTCACGGCCTCGACCACTGTCAGCCGTTGGCATGTCTACAGCACTCGTTCAGGATGTCGGAGAACGAGATGATGCCGAGTCGGTCGGGTCGTCTCCCACGGTAATGAAAGATAGGAGGGAGCTTGCAGGTGCTGTAGGTATGCCGGTGACATGTAATAGTGGTGTGAATTGGAAGCTCGCACAACAAGGTAAAAAACAAACTGTCGTCCCTCACGTATGCTTGCTGACGGGAAGGCTAATAATCTCTTTTTCTTCAGGAAGCGGACTTGTGGGAATAGCAGCAGACGCTAGTCAGGACGACCAGAGTAAAGATCTCGAGCGAAAAGCATACCTCGACGGCGTGACCTACCTGCTAAGGGGATTGCCCGCGAACCTCGACCCCGGAGAAATCAGCCAACTCCAATCCGCCCTCCCATCGACATGCAAAGCCAACGATGCGTTCCGCAGCCGCTCGGGGTCAAGGTCGCCGGATTCTGGAATTGAGATCCCTAGATCATTCATCCACCGCGCCGTGCGGATGCTAGTCGTCAATATGCTACTCTTCATCCACTTCATCCTGCCGTACGCCATCATGATGCTCAAGTCGGCGGCGGCCCTAGAGCGCAAGTACAAAGTATCCGAAACGTTGGTAGGACATGGCATGGCCTTCTTCAACGCCTTGGGGAGGCAGGGTACGCATATTATCGAGGTTGTGTTGAATGCTGCTGATGGGAGATCGAGAGAGGGCGCCCAAGGTGTAGCTACATGGTTATTAGAGGAGATTACCAGAGGAGTCTCTGACGGGCTTGGTGAAGGGCTATTCATGGTCAAGTTCAAAGAAGCAGCAGCATAGATGTGCATGACATAGACGCGCTGTACGCAGCATTCTTCATTTGATCTATTTCAACACTCTGGCAGAAGCATTGGTACCTCGTACCTGATGGGTAACTTCAAAGTGGGGCCGGCATGACATCCTCTTATCGATAAGAATTAGAGGTGGGACGATGGCAAACGGAAGAGAAAAAAAAAATCGAGATGGCTCGCTCCCGACTCAGTTCTTAGTGGGATGTCCAAAACTTCTTATCCTTCTTCTTCCCTTCCCACTGCATAACTTCTCACCACTCTCTTTGCTTGGTATATGCAGGTCTCTATTTCAAGATTGTTTGATATTATTTGATATTTAAAAGTCTTTTGATCTTCAATATACTGGCGTAAACAGAACGAATCGCCGCCATGTTCCGCCAGGGTTTGAGGCGCTGTGCCACCAAGGCCAGCACCATGTCCTCTGCCTCCATCATGATGCGCTCTCGCGCAGCATTGCCAGTCGTGCGCCAGCCTACCATCATCGCTCGCACGATTGCTCCTTCGAACAAATTCCTCAACATATCGCGCTTGTACAGCACTGAGGCAGCTGTTGCTGAAGAAGAGTCAAGCGTCGAAACCCCGAACGAGGAAATCACAGAATTTCGGCAACTCACCAAGATCGGTGTTCATGAGGCTCTGCTCTCAACAATCACACAAAGGATGAAATATGAAACCATGACGCCTGTTCAGGCGAAGACAATCAACCCAGCGCTGAAGGGCACTGATATGTATGTTGCTTCCCCTAAGCTTTAACCACCTGCGGGGCACTGACTCTTGGAATTTTCAGTGTTGCTCAGGCCAAGACTGGTACTGGCAAGACGATCGCTTTCTTGCTTCCTCTTCTCCAGAGAATGCTTACCGAGGATCCCACCCTGGCAAACAGGAGGGCTGCTCGCCGGGCTAGTCCTGCTGATGTTCGCGGCATTGTCTTGTCCCCCACTCGAGAATTGGCCATGCAGATCGCCGACGAGGCAAAGAAGCTTGTCCAGAACACTGGCCTGGTTGTTCAGTGCGCCGTCGGAGGAACTGATAAGAGGTCCATGCTCCGTCAAGCTCAACGTGAAGGTTGCCACCTTCTCGTTGCCACACCAGGCAGGTTGAACGATTTATTGGAGGACCCGACTTCGGGCATCGAGGCTCCCAACCTGGCAGCCCTTGTCCTCGATGAGGCTGATCGCATGCTCGACGTCGGATTTGAGAAGGAGCTGCACAGCATCATCGAACAGCTTCCTAAGCCGACCGAGAAGCTGCGCCAGACCATGCTTGTATCTGCCACCATCCCCGACGAGGTCATCCGACTTGCCCGCACCATGGTCCGTCCGGATGACTTTGAGTTTGTGCAGACCATTCCCGAGAACGAGTCTCTCACGCACGACAAGGTTCCTCAGCATGTTGTCCCCGTCGCTTCGTGGGCCAACGTGCTGCCAACTCTGTACGAGCTACTCGATTCGGGAGCCGAGAAGGCCCTCAAGGAACCCGACTCCCGTCCCTTCAAGGCTATTGTCTACTTCAATACCACCTCTCTCGTCCAATTGACTGCCGAGATGGCCTTCCAACGGAGGAGACAAGGGTTGCAGCGATACGCGACGTGGGCCATCCACTCTAAACTCTCGCAGCAGGGGCGTTCCCGCGCCGCTGAGTCGTTCAAGAGGTCCAGGGGCGGTGTGATGCTCTCGACCAATGTCACTGCTCGTGGCATGGACTTCCCTGACGTCACGCACGTTATTCAGATTGACTGCCCCCCTGATCGCGAATCTTACATCCACCGTCTTGGTCGAACTGGACGACAGAACAAGGAAGGTGATGGCTGGCTCATTGTGCCTCAGAGCAGTATCAATGACACCAAGAGCCTACTGCGCGGCCTACCTCTCAAGCAGGCTACCGACCTCGAGAGCGCTACGGTGGAAGTTGCCAATCTTGAGGGAGAGCTACCCAAGTATCACTCGGAAGTGAAGGCCCTTGTCGAAGTTGTCCCCAACGATATCAGGGGCAGCTTCTACACCTCGCTTTTCGGTGGTTCCAAGAACAAGAACCAGCTTGCGGACGAACTCAAGGATACGTTTGAGCATGCTTTCGGCATGGAGGTTCCCCCTGTTGGAGCTGCTTGGGCGCAGAAGTTGGGCATGTCGACGAGATCGTTGAACATTCGGTCCCATACCCCTCGTGAGGACCGCTTCGATGATGGTGCCCGCGGTTCGCGTGACTTCCGCGGCTCTCGCGACTCCCGCGGCTCCCGCGACTCTGATGACCCCTTCGAGGCCATGGGCCGCAGTGTTCGCCGCGATGACCACGGTTCCGGCCGTGGCTTCGATAGAGGCCGTGGCCGTGGCCATGGCCGTGGTGGTGGTGGCGGCGGCGGCGGCTACGGCCGTGACAGAGGCTCCAGCCGCGGCCGTGGTGGGTTCAGTCGTGGCGGTCGCTCCGACGGTGGTGACGGTTGGTAGATGCAGTTCTTCTTCTCTCAAGTAGTTCACCGCTGTGTTTGACTTGGTTGTGAACCGTTGACGACAAGCAATGATGTCTTATACTGTACTTTTATGGGTTACGTTGGCATATGGCGTTGTCTATACAATGGTTTGATGAGTTTATGTACATTAGGGTCACAGAAAATTTTGGAGCCTTGTCGGACACACATCTCTTATGATTGTTTAATTTAAATTACGCGTTTTTCATGATAATTTGTCTAAGAAAATGTGCATGATGCATTCTCCGTGACCTTTAACACCGTTTCCATGAATACGTCCTAGATGCTTGCACGAATCAACCTCTTGCAGTCAACACTGTCACACAAATTAGTTTACACGGAACAAATCTGCCTAGTTAGATCATGTCTTGCATATATCAATTTTGGACTAGATCCGCGTACGGCAACGTGACATGAAGTGGCCTTTGCAAATGCAAGAGGGGGGTTCGTCGTTTGGGGAGAGCTGCGCCTTCCTTTGAGACTACCGGCACTGTGCTTAATAGTAAAGCTTTGCAGATAAGTCTACAGTGCGAGCCGATTTCCACTATAACTTACTCCGTATCATTACCTACATTTTCGCATTTCTCCACCGTCGGGAGCCTAGCACTTTTAATACAGCTGGACGTACGTGGACTTGTACGTTTTGCCAATGCTATTAGCAAGTCTCTACTACCACTACGGCTAGAAGTCATACGACTAGCCATGCTCCTCTCTCTCCTTCCGTCGACTCTCCCCCTCCCTCCCTCTTCATGCGACTGGAACTCTTCCCACACAGCATCTTTATCAATACCACTACTTGTACTTAAACCCCCCACCCACCTTTACTACAATATAACTACTACTGCAATATCGCCTAGATCGACAACAGCACTGGGCATTACATGCTGTGCTACCTAATCATACGACATCACAGCCAAGTCCGCCCGACCGAAATATAATGTACGTGTAACAAATCCCCCAGTCAGAGTATTATACTAGGACCGAGGCATTGAGGCATGAGGGTTTTTCTTTCTCTTTCTCTTTTCGCAGCATATTGCCTCAAAATCCCAGCAAGTATCATTGCCATTGCATTTGCTGTTGCTGGCCATTGGCATCTTACTCATCAGACCAACGTTCTTTTACCATCTCAGACTACTCACTAATTCGCATGCATTTAGACCATCCGCTACAATAGCATCAACTATTACTACTCCAGGTTCACATAAGTGTTAGCGGGACGAAAGGACCACGTGCGTCTCAGACAAAACGTCCAGTCATTGCGTGCGGCCTTCATCCAAGTCGCCACAACTTCTCTTTGCTTGTCTTGACTTCTCTCTCTCTCCGTGGTTGGTGAGAGAGCATGTTTGTTTGTCGAGTGGACCGGTGAGCGGAGCCCCTACAGAGGGTACCTGCATAAACGATTTGGTGCCAACTTGAGTCACTTCGTCGAGTAGTATCGAACAGGTGGATATCAAGACGTAATAAGCATTCGACGTTCAATCAAGTTAAGCTACAGACAGCGGCATTGCATTGCATTGTACACTTTGTCGACACACCACCCCCAATCTCCATATACAACCTTTCACACGCATCACTTCCATCTGCCGACGAGCATTAAACGCAAACAATGGCCCGTCCGCGCATCACCATCTTGGGGTCTCTCAACATGGACCTCGTCTCCTACGTCCCGCACCACCCCTTTCCCGGCGAGACGCTCACGTCCAACGGCTTCAGCACATCTCCCGGCGGAAAAGGTGCGAACCAGGCCGTCGCCTGCGCCAAGCTCTCGCGCTCCCAGGACCTCTCCGGTGCTTCCGTGGACGTCTGCATGGTTGGCGCCGTGGGCCAGGATCCCTACGGCAAGGTTCTAAAGGACAGCATGGCGTCGTACGGCACCGACGTCTCGGGCGTCAAAGTTCTCGAGGGCAAGCAGACCGGTCTCGCTCTCATCGTCGTCGACGAGCCGTCGGGACAGAACAGGATCATCCTCTCCCCCGAGGCGAACCACACCCTCCGCCCCGCCGACTTCACTTCTCTCCCGGAGCCCAAGCCGGACCTCCTCATCATGCAGCTCGAGATCCCCCTGGACACGGTCTTGCAGGCCCTGGACACGGCCAAGTCTGCCGGCGTGCCCGTCCTCCTCAACCCTGCCCCCGCTCAGGAGCTGCCCCCATCCGCCTACCAGGGCCTCGCCCACCTCGTCGTCAACGAGACCGAGGCGGCTCTCCTCTCGGGCCTGACCGAGCAGGACCTCGATACGGAGCAGGGCGTCCGCAAGGCTGCCGACATCTTCATTGGTCGTGGGTGCCAGACTGTCATTGTCACTCTGGGCGGCAGGGGCGTCTACTTCGCCACGTCCACGGGGACCTCGGGCCTCCTCCCCGCGTGCAAGACCGAAGTCGTCGACACCACCGCCGCTGGGGACACCTTTGTTGGATCTTACTCCATTGCCGTTGTACGCGCCAAGGCTGACGGTACCGCATTCGATGTTGAAGCTGCCGTCAATGCGGCCAACCGAGCTGCTGCAAAGACCGTTGCCCGTAAAGGTGCCCAGGTTTCCATCCCGTGGAAGGATGAGTTGGAGTAAACATGACCAAAAAAACAACAAATAAACGCCCAAAATAGACAAGCCTTGTATCCAACACCACCCACTTAACCCTCTGCCACACGGAGCCAATACCTGACATAAAAAGACTCGTTATCCTCCGCCCGAGATGGCATATTGATTGGTACTATTTGTAGTTGTGACTTAGACCTGATTGAATAGTTACAAGTGACACATCAGAACCAATTTGTCCACCCCCACCGTCCAGACTCTCGTTTGCCCCTGTCACGACCAAGAGCGGTTGCTCTAATTCCTCTCTTGGATCTGCTCTCGCGCCCGGCTGAAGAATCCAAGGTGAAATCCGATAGCCTGGGTACCAACGCCCGAATACTGTCAGTTCCCATTGATCGCCGTTTTGGCAAAGGACTGTTCTCCCCTCGTTCTGCCTTTCTTCTACGCCCGTGGCCATCTTCATACGCTGTGTAGCCGCTACTCTGGCAGTCCTTCGGTGAATCCGAGTAGTTCTGTGCGTCACGCGTCACACTAGACGTAGAAGAGGCTATATCAATACCCCGAGTAATGGAGTAGTGCCGTGGATCATGCAACATGCCGTCTGAGTTGCCGTTCATGTCCTCTGCTCGAAGGCTTGTTCGTCTCGCAGGTTTTCTTGGTGGGGCGTGGCCGTAGGGCGTGGGATTACGGCCTCCATCATTCGAGCTGAATGCCTCGGTTGACAGCATGTGGCCAGTCTCAGCAGGCTTGCGAGGGGTGGACCTCTGCGAGAGGATCTGCTGCATGGCGTCACCAGCCTTTTCCTCTCCCCAATGTCTTTCAATGAGGGAGAACAGGGGATTAGGGGCAGGGGCTGGGTGAGGAGACCAGAGTGACGAGGTATTGTGTTGCTTCAGGCTCGCCGTGGCCAAGGTCTCCATACTGCTCTGCAGACTTGTCACACCTGTCACCTCTGGGCGAGAATGATACTGTGGAAATGCCGAGTGCGAATACGTCACCTTGATCTGCATGTAGCTCATCTGAGAAGAGCCGAGCTGTACCTCAAGGTCCTCGATGAGCTCGTCGGACTTTTGCCGGACATGATGGCTACGTCGCAACTTCGAGCTGTCACTGCCATTCACCTCGACCTCAACAAGGAGAAGGATACTTGAACCTGCATAAATGGTACTAGCGCAGTCATCAGCTATCAAAGCATCCACTTGGTGTAGTAGTGGATATTATCCTACGTTGGAAACGGCTGTTCTCGTAGCACTTGGATGATCTTAGTGGTGTCGACGGGTAATATTTCCACAGTCAAGTCGTAGAGGCATCCGTACTCGAAGAATCGGTCTAGAAGCGAGATCAGCAAGAGATTCATAGGAAATCTCAAGATCTTAAGATCGAAGTGACACGTTACCTAGCTGGTGGTCAACAAATGATCCTGTGATAACAGGGGTATGATCCTGGCCTATGTCAGTTTCTTTGGGGGGCAGCTTCGATAGCCGACCTGACACCTCAACAGCAGCCCAGATGCTGCGCTGGCCATCCTTGAGTGCGGTGTTCTCTGGTGTCACCGATACATGGGGGCATAGCACACAACGTATGCGATGGGCTCGGGGATCTGCGGAGCTCAAGCTAAGTTGTCGGGTCTCGCGAATACTCCCTCGGGTGGAGTTTGAATTATTGCGTTGACCACTTGACGATGATAGGCCCCTTTTCTTCCCATGGTGGTGGACGGTGAATAAATCTGATAATGATGGGCTTTCCACCGCCTGCTCTGCATTCCTGGAGATGCGGAAACCCGAGTACAGGTGGCCCTGCGTTGTTGACTTTGACCCATCTTCTAATGCACGTACAGCGAGGGCTGGGCGTGCTTGACGATTCTTCCTGATATTGAGTGTCTGCGAACCCACCAACTCCCTACTCGCAGGCTGGAAACAGCTCCAGGAGGTCTGTCTCGACGGGGCATGGATGGTTGCGTATCCATATGAGCAGGTGCCTCCGGAATTGTTACTTTTGATTTTGCTCCTCCTTTTCATAATCGTCAGATGACCTTTGCCGTCCCATGGTGCACTGTCCACGCTGCCTTCTGTGTAATTGCTCTTCCTGCTGCTCCGCCTTGTTCCACTTGTGGAGTCCCGGCTCGTGTTACGCCCAGCTAGGCGCAAGGGACGGGTCTGCTCACTTGTCACTGACTCTATTTTGGCGCCGAAATCTCGATTGGGGTGGTTTCTGCCACTAGATGATAGTCTCGTAGGGGCAGGGGTAGCCGTGGCCATACTTGTACAAGTAACAGTTGGGTTCTAGACTTCGACGGTCTTGGCTCTCAGGTGATGATATCGTAGCTTGGTTGTCGATGGTCGTAACAGCACATTGCCGCCAAGCGTCAAGGTTATTCGGCGGCGCTGAGAGATGTATCCTCTTCCTGTAGTGGCGATTGCTCCGAGAAGGCTGATTGTTCTGCTGTACTCCGTAAGGCGATATAATAGATAAGCAGACAGTGGAGGAATGCGAAAAGAGCTGCTGGTATTGCTGCGAGATAAAGCAGAGATGAAGAATCCAAAGAATACACAGGAAGAATTGATACAGTCCAATCATGTGTGGTAAATCGCAATATGGGCAGTAGTAGTATCTATCCAGCAAAGGGTTTACGACGTCGTTGAAGCCGTAGACCAAGGCTTGGTAGTTTAACAGTCAGTGCTTTGCGTACCCCATCAATCACGTGTTGAGGCGAGAGATATTACACTGTCAAAGGCAGGTGCGAGTAACGGCAACATATCAATACATCACTGTAGGAAACTATCAATATCAAGGGAAGGAACGGGCTCTTAATACCATGGGTATCAATCGCAGATAACGGGGAGTACCAAGTGGTAGTACCAGGAAAAGAAGAGCAATGAGGGAACTTGCCTTCGATCATGAGGAAAACTCAAGTTAAATTCTTCTGAGCGCTTTGCTTTAGTTCTAGATATAGGCATTGATGCTGAGGAACAGGCAACGAAGGTTCATCGGAACGGACATCAGCAGGGTGGTCAGACGGGGTCGCCCAATACTCGACGGACGTTCTCTTTGATAGCGTCGATATCAGGGTCCTCCAGTGGAAGGAAACGGATCTTTCGAAGATATATATTAGCACTCGTAGCTTAGTTGCAATGTTGCAAGGACGTACCAGCTCCTCCGTGGCGGTAGAGCCGCCGTAGAGAACGGGCTCCGACAGACTGGATGCGATGCCTTTCTTGACCCGATCCTCCCAGACGCCCTCCCAATTCCATTCGCCAGGCTGCTTCGCGGACGAACTGTCGGCGGCGGCGGCCTCGGCGGCCTCGGCCTCCCCGCTCTCCTCGGGGGTTTCCTTGATCTTGCCCAGCTTCCGCCTATGCGACCTCCAGGCATGCCAAGCCCCCGGGTTCCCGGCCGCGGCGAGGGGGATGTCATCCAGCACCGCGTCCTCGTCAAACGTGCTCTTGATGTACTTCAGGACGTCGTATACAGCGACGCTGCGCTTGGTGGTGGATGCATACCCCGCAGAGGCGTCGCTCCGCGGCGACGACACCTTCGAGGCCGCCGGTACCTCGACCGGTCGGCTCTTCCGGCCAAACCACTCGGGGAAGCCATGCCGAAGGCTGAACCCGCCGGGGGGGAGGCGCTCCGCATCGGTCGCGCTGACGGTGCCGTTGTTCTGGATGTCGGTCGTGTACATGTACGTCGTGAGCGGGGTGATTAAAGGGTGGAAGAGATCAGTAGAAAAGGTCACGAGGGGCGGGAGGAGAGGATAAGAGTCGGGGAACTCGATCTGGAAGCGCAGGATGGCCGGCTTGTAGGGACCTGTTGCTCTCTCGTTCAGTTACATGTTGCCTTTTTGGAAGCTTGGAGGCAAATCGATCTAATCTTCACCTTCCCGAACGAAGACCACGGCAGACCACAGGCTTGGGTTCCCCGGCGTGAGGCTCACGAACACCCCGTCTGGGCGCGCATGTTTAAGACCTGAGCTGTCGTCGAGTCAGTCTTGTAGTACCGCCATGTCTTTCGACAGCGACGAAGCTGCCCACAATTCATTCAAAAGATGTTGCCTGCGCACCGAGGGCAGGCCTGCCAATGGCGTCGCCGTCGCCATTTCGACCGGTCTTCTGTGGATAGGTTCGGCAACCTGCAGACCCTGAAAATCGATCAGGTCACACGGAGGTTGATTGTATCACCACAACCTGGTGCATAGGAATTGAGGCGGTGAAGGAAAGCGGTTGCTGTTCCTGCCGGGTGTATCCAAATCTCCCACGGCGAAACACGTGAAGTTGAAGGATTCGTGGTCGCGGGGTCGATCATCAGATATCTAGATGGTGGGGTAAATCGTCCTCCGATAGGAACAACTTCCTTGTGAGTTTTTTAGGTACGTACAGGTAGATATTATGCGACGACTTCGCGACTCGTGCTCGAACATTTCAGTATTTTGTGCGATTCACATTTAGTTGCGACGATTTTATACCTCACCCAGTTAGCGAATTGAACCTCTTTTAATTTCGAAACGTTTCATTCAGCGTGAGGAACTGCATTGTTCTCGTAGGTCTTTTACATCGAACATTATTGGTATTAACTTTCTTCCAATTCTTAATCAGTAACGAAAGCCCATCATCTTATCATCCGTCTCATGCAGACGAAGGAGCTCTTCTTCATCTGTTTGTTTCCTAGAGCCAAGGTCGCAGCCCAAGCAAAGGCTGTATGAATCCATTTTTTTTTTTGACCAGGCTTCCTGCTTTATTTTCCGAGGCGCTTCTCGATCTTAGACTTTTCTGCTGCCTTGATGTCGGCAATTTCCCCTCGGGACGCGTTGTATGAAGCGTTGACCTGGTTGAAGGGGTTGTCTGGATGCTTCTCGAATTCCTTTCTAATTCTGTTCTTGCGCTGGTCCAGCCTCAGGCCTACGCCGCTGCCATCCTTCTTCATCTCCTCCAGCCTACGTTCCTCATATTTTGCGAGAGCCGCCGGGTATCGTCGCTCGGGATGTCGATCGACCTTGGCATCTTCACCGCCCGTCGTCAGGGACAGCGCATCGAGGGCGTTGTCGATACCCGTGGCGTTGAGCGCCGATGCGCTACCGTCGCCGTTATCGTCAAGCTGAGAGAGGTCAAGTCCACGTGCTTTCTTAGCGGGCGCCTTCTTGTTCTTCGGTTCCCCTCGACTGGGAAGCTCCGCCTCCTCTTCTGCTCTGAGGGCATCCTTCTCAGCCTTCTTCCTGGCAGCTTCCGCTCTCTTAGCCTCTTCAGCTTCCCTGTTTGTACAAGTCAGCTGGCCTGATACGTGTTTGTCTCCGCCCCCAGATCATGTCCCCAGAGTACGGAGTAGGAGCACTGCAGAAGCGCTCGCGCGGGGCGTCCACAACACAGGGTCCAGGAAACGTTTTTGAGTCCACATGAATGTCTGGCGTTTGGCATATGTACATATACTGTGGCCAAGACTTACCGCCGTGCGTTACTCTTGGCGCCCTTCTGCCACTTATCATCTTCCTCCTGCTCGCGTCGTGCGTCTTCTACGGCAGCCTTTTGGGCCGCCACTTCCGCCTTGCGGGCGTTGCCAGCGGCCTTCCTGCTGTTGTCGGCACCCTTCTTACCCGCCATGGTCCGTGGATAAATCGGCAATAAAGGCTGGTGCCGGGCTGTACGTTTTCGTCAAGGGGTTCAGGGGGGTGTGTGGTAGGCGTTATTACCCAGGGCAAGGAGACGATCGAAAATGGGTGTGGCGACAGGGTAGCAGACACTAGTTGCAAGGGCGCAAGCAAGGTTTCGATGCAGACCGCCAATCTGGGGTTTCTTACGAGAGGGGAGAAAAAAAAACAAAGATCGAGTTTCTTCGGAGGCCCCAACTATTACGTTGCTGGTAAGGCGATGTGATGTCGGGTTGTTCCAGAGAGAGATGACTCTAAACTAGTATGCGGTTGGATGAAGGGCCAAGATGACAAATCATTGGTCCGAATTTTTTTAAAGCAGCTTCAGGTGGGCAAAAACCTATAATACGGAGTAAGCTGTGCCCGACAAATGCGACAGATCGAATTGCGCCCCGTTACACCCGCTCGACGGGTGCGACCATGGGGCACGGAAATAAGAAAAGAAGGCGGCGCATGCGGCATGAGCAAGGAGAAAAGCCCCATTTCCGATGCTGCCAAACAACTGGTAGGTTAGTCGAGGCTGTGGATTGGTAAAAATGCAAGTAAGGCAACCTAAACTGCAACTTGATAACCACTACTACCCACTAGTTCTCACACATCGAATGACAACAGCCATTCCTGGCATGGAATCCTCCGAGAGTCCCGAGCATCTAAGACAAGAACAAGGCACCTACAAGTAGGGGTACGGAGTAGGTACTACGTAGTGTAGAGCTTCTGCATACCTATGTACAAGTACGTACGTTGAACGACAAGTCTATAGTCTGTCAAGGTGAGACGCTCATCCCTGATCGGGGTCCTTATCGAAAGCGGCTGGTTAGCTTTGCGAGAATCCTCATTAAGGTTGTTCACCAGGAACCATTCTTGTGTGTTACAACACCCACGGGATCTTTCCCCTAGCCCACAGATGAACTTGTACGAGTGTGTCGTGCCTTCGATCCGCGCTCACATCCTTGTCCAATCAGGAAACAGGTCCTGCAGCTTGCTCACGAGATATGCAAGGACCTGGAATGAATGGATATATCTGTTCCACCAATCAATCAGTATAGCAAAGGTCGTCAGCTCACTACCTCACTCGCAGGCAATGGTTACACAGGGATAACCAGGGATGCTGTGCCGCCATTGAGGGACCTACTAGGGGGGTGAGTACCTAGTCCACCTCAACAATCAGCACAACCACCACACGCCGCCTATGCAATGCAGGACGCACACCACCCCCCCCCCCCCCCCCTCCACACCACCTCGGCCACAGTCAGCTCGAGTGCGGACCGATGCGAAAGGCAGCCGGTACGTACAACTAGTATTCAAGCCTAAGACGCATGCGAGCCAAGCCAGCGTTGTATTGGGGTAGTAGGGATAAGTTGATAAATGCACTAAGCGGCATAAGATCATTGATCGCCGCGCCGCAGCGACACAATAGCCCAAGTCGTCAGGCAAGCAAGCGCCATGGGGGGGTGCTACCAGTTACGATGGCGCCATGGCGAACGCATCTTCGAGTCATCCGTAGAATGGAATAGCAGATTTTGGTAGAATTTGAACTCCTTAACCTCAACCCGATCGTCTTCGTACCCGCACCGGCCCGTTCCCCGTAGACGGCGACGGCTACCCACGCTGCGGCCCGTGTGAGTGGATTCGTCGATTCCTTGCGTCAACGAAGCACCGGATCGAACCTGTTGAACTGAGAGATTGAAGCTGAGTCTGCGCCGATCGAATGCCCGCAAAGCTGCGCCCACCACCTCTTAGTGATGTTTCTCATTCACCAACGATGTTACGGTGTCGGGGCAGAATGCGTAGGGCGGGTTGCGTAGGGCGGGTTGCGTAGGGCGGGTTGCGTAGGGCGGGTTGCGTAGGGCGGGTTGCGTAGGGCGGGTTGCGTAGGGCGGGTTGCGTAGGGCGGGTTGCTTAGATCTTCAGCCGTAAGGCGACAAGCTTGCACACACACACCCCTCCCCTCCCCCCTCGAATCCGTTCGAATGAATACATCCAGTCAGTATAGTTGAGCAATAGGCCGCCTCCGCCCGCATGTGGAGTTTCTTGCGCGCGCAACAACCTGGACCTAGCTGGATGTTGAGATACAAGTAGTACAAAGGTTTGATGCATCAACTTGTAGCTTTTTGTTGAGACCTTAGGACCTTGGTTATGCCTGCATGCATTGCCGATATGTTAGTGAGTGCAGGCCCAACGTAGTAGCAACACCCTAGTGAGACAAACCCAAGAACCCCCAGGAATCATGCTGCACCGTCAGTGCATGATGGGACCCTGGTTACCTTCACTACCGCATCACATGGACCAGATCACCGGCATTGAGACATGGTTCCAAGACTTCCCCTAGCAAACCAACCGACCCAGCTAGCAATTGCATCTGAGCCGACAAGGGTTCGGCGGCGCATGATTCGATGGAGGCCGCTTAAACAAGTTCCTCAGCGGAGCGAAAAAGAGACCGGACCAGATGAAGCTCGTAGTCGAAAGGTCGAGGCAAATTACCACGCAGTAAAGTGAAACAACCACCTCAGTCATTCTGCAACATATCCATCGCGTTTCTTTGCTCAGCCAGATTGACCCGAGGTTCTGGTATCCGCCGATTGCCTAGGTAAATAGCCTTCCCGGAATCAGACTGCCATCACCTCTGTCGGTCCAAGAGTGAGGGGCAGCAGCACCCTGCGATTCTTGGTCAAGGGGAGTGGGGTCGGGGCGATGGGGATCGATGGACAGTTTCATGGGTACAAATGATGCTAGTACCTATATGTAAGACGTTGAAGCTGACAGGTCATATACTTCCCTGTCTGCCTCATTACATATCCTGGTCTCGCGACTAGGTACGTATTGACACTGGTCAGCCGGGCAATGTCGGTGGACAGTTAGCAGCACCAATGGTTGGAATCCACCGCGGTGAGCGCCCACGTCGAGCCAAACGCATTAGCCTACAACGAAACCGGGTATGATCCATGTTCCAGTCGGTCTGCTGATACGAGAGTTCTTCCCAGGGTCATGTTGTTCGATTGCGCGTTCGGGTATGATTGGCGTAGTTGACTGAGCTAGCACGCTGTCTGGTTAGCCAAGGCCTTGTTTAGCACAGTCACAATGATAACTCATTCTTCAAGAGACCTACAGAATACAATGCGACAGGTCTTAAACAGGAGTCTCAGAGAAGCGGTCTATTGTCAGATGAGCTCGGACGTCAAGTCAAGTATCGACTGACACGATAAACTGCATCTTCGCGGCGTTCGCAGCACTGGCTCTCCAAGCGAGCGAGAACAGTTCCAGAATAGAGTCTGGAGTTGTATTGGACCCCTCAACCAGCCGCATGACCCAACGGCGTCAGCAGTGTGACTCAATGAATTGAGCAAAAAGTGCAGCTCTATGCAACAATATTATCAGGTCCATTCATACCGTGGGCACCAAGCCTTTTCGCTGGCATCGCGAGCTGATGTCCACTATCTGGTGATGGCCTGCGCCACGGACCTCAAGTGTCAATAACTGAGGTCATAGCCGGGTTCTCCTACGTGACCAACGTGTCGGGACAGCATGGCTGGAGAGTTATTCGAGGCCTAGGAGTCTTGGCCTCTGTGCCCTAACGCCGCCGCCGTGATGCACATAGCCACTGCTGCAAAAGCAGGCCCACCTTTAAGCAGTAGGCCAACAACGAATACAAGTAGTCTCTTCGCCAGCCAAGGACATCGTGGGAAGATCCAGTTCCGAGCCTGAAAAGACGAGGCGTCGTGGTTGTAGCTGTGGGTAGAACGCCCGGCGCATGCGTAGATACGCCCACACCCTCCCTGAAGATCTGACCAGCTCACGGGATCTTGCGCGCTGGCGCTGCCGTGGAATATGCGCCTTCTTGTGAGACGCAAGGGCAAGTAGGGCGGAGAACCTGAGAAATGGCGGGCATGACTTGCATAGCACATCATGCGCTAGAGCATCTTTGGTCCTTTTCCAACCCAGATGTGACCAGTCACTTGGGTGGGCGGGCCTTTACCTGAAAGGTTGCACCTGGGCCTACCACGACGATTGTTCCAAGGACGCAAAGACATTTGCCTTCTCAGTAAGCGAACCGATGTGCCGGGGTCAAAAATCAGCAAACCTGACTACAGACTTACGAGTGCGGCACCAAAGTGTGCAAAGTTAGGCATCCTGAAGACAACGGTCGATGACTTGTTCTGGTGGGAGTCTGTGCGTGTGGCGAGACCATGCTGATTCATAAGCCTGCTTTCTTCAAAGCGGTGATGGCGGAATCGAGAGATGATATGTTCCTAGACCTAAGATGATGAGCCTTCTTCGGTGATAGAATGGATTAACCCCAAGGTTCGGTGGGAGTCGATCTTTCGGTCAGGCGTGCTCAATGGAACAAAGCAGAGGCCTGCGCTTATCTAATTCAACACTGAGACTGATACCAGTCGACGAAAGTTGAACATTAGTAGTAGGTGCTCCGTATATGTACTTGTTCTCACAGAGCCATCTATGGTGTGATGGTGTCAGTCGAGACCATCTTCACGCTCTAAGTAGAGAGATTAGGCGGGGTGAATTTGCGATGACGGTAGTATTCTTGATTGAAGGGTAAGGAGCGATCTTGAGAAAGTAATCATGTACTCCGTACTCCGTACTCCGTATAGAAGTACTAAGCCATTCTTCACAAACTTCAAATGCCATAAGGATGCTATCTGTGTCGTATTGTTCCTTCTTTTTTTTTTCTTCTTCTTCTCCCTCAAGCCGCGTCAACTAAAGACGTCATTCGCAATGGGAGAAAGACAGGCTAGACAGGGACATAATATTCGGACCATGATGTACCGAGACCTGCAGCCACGTAAAGCCGGTATTTTTGTCAACAAGTGTGTGCTGAGCAGGGCAAGGCAAGGGCAAGTCCCGCGCTAACGATTCTCCGGCTCGGTTATTGGTGACGCCTGATTCGCTCGCGGGCTCACCGCTGCTTCCCCGTGATGAAAGGCGGTCGATGCTTGAGAATCATGTTCTCGTATCCCATCATCAAATCTCATGTTTATTGAATCGCGTCTTTCACTGCATCGATATTCATAGAGAGTTTCTTAGTGATACTCGGTTACGACCGCGAAGAACCCGAGAATTTGGTAACTCGTCACCGGGCTGCTTTCCGACCAGGTTGCAGCAGCGCGCGTGGGTAAGCTGCAGATATTCGGAACTGACCTCATATGTACTTCGTACGGAGTAGGTATGGCTTTTTAGGGGTCCATGCCCCCCCCTGAGCTCAAAGATTGATTGACAGAACTAGGTAGGGGGTGGCTGCATTCCGTACCGTAACCGACTTTCAGCTGTACGAAACCCCGTCAACGGTTTTCGCGAACCCACAGGCTTAGGTTACACCCACGAGAAAATGGTGGTAGTGTCAGTACCCAAAGAGCTAAAAAGGGGTGAATTCCGCCCAGCGCCACCGAAAACGCGCCACCGAAAACGCGCCATGGAGCTCAGAGGATCATCGCAATCAATCGTGAACGATGTGTGATGGACCTCCCTTATTCTGACTCTACCGACTTCGGGGTGCAGTGTGCTACTGCAACGCACCTTACGTATGTACTACGTGTGTAATCATCAAGCTAATAAAGCTCATTTTGTTATTAACCGCCGGCCCATGGTCAAACCATATAATGGATCCCGCTCTTTGACGTTGGTCGATCGATCAGCAGCTGAAAGAAAGAAAGAAAGAGAGAGAGAGGGTTTGGTCATTCGGATGGACATGACACTAAGAAGGGCCCCAGGGCATGTTCACCTCGACTTTCCTATCCGCGGACAAGCCGTTGGGATTTCGGGTGATATTTCGGGGCGACCATGCATAAAGATCTTGCCTACGGAGTAATTGCCATGGAACTTCACTCTGTTTGGCTGGCAACCCTTCTAGAAGGGCTGAAACGCGCTGCCACGTTAGGCTGGTTTGACAGGCACATCAGATCAACCAAACCATCGGGACGCAAATCGCAAGCCGCTAGCCTCGACAAGGGTAGCGTGAGCCTGAAGCCACATGTACCTTCATGTACATGTGGCCGTTTTTATCCTCCTCTACTCCGTAAGGCAGCTTGTTTTACCTTTCTTGGACGGATCCTCGCCACCGGAAGTGAACCATCTCGTCCGGTCAACCAGTCGGCTGCTCCCCTTGGCAGTTGACTTCGACCCAGAACACCAAAGGGCTGGAAGGGAAGAAGAAAAAAAAGTTTTTTTTTTTTTCACTCCAGCCCCTCTCCACCCATCGCATCACTTTTGATTAAAGTGTATACTCCGTACGGAGTACGGAGGACGGAGGACGGAAATATTGCACCAAGGACTCACCCAGTAGCTCGGTCCAGCTCCGGAACGCCCGGGTCACTCCCGGAAATTGGAGCCTTGTCAACTCGTGATGAAAAAGTCTGCTCAAATTTCAGGGGAACTTCTTGTCTCACGGACCTTGGCGTCCACATTGACCCCGTAGACGCCCATGGATGACGACATGTGCTTGAGGCCTGGGCGGCCAATGCGGCTTCTTTTGAGCTTCTGGAAATTGCAAATCGGCCATGCGGGCCCAACTGGATCACGGGGCTGCGAAGCCGTCCTCGCAAGCTTCACTACTTGGAATGGCCAGCAGCATCTTCAAATCACGGGGCTAAGCTTCACGATTGATTGCAATGGCGGTGAAGAGAGGAAATCTGGACGAGTCGATTGGTGGGATCCATCTGCTCTAATCGTAATCGAGTTTGGCGAAGCTGAGAGCAAGCCCTACTTGTATTACCCTATTAATGTCTCGACCGGAAGGCTCGTGCCAGCAAAGAAAAAAGCAAAACTATCAGGGTCATCGGTGTTATCGAGGAGCGGCTCATGATTTGACACCTGTCCCTGCAAACGCAAGCTGGGGCCTCTTCTCCCCTACCAGAAACCTCTCCCACTGGGATGACTTGCATTTCTACATCATCATACAGCATCTGCGGGATATGGGAATAACCTCAGCACCTTGGCTACCTGTGCTCGCCGAGCAATTTTACGTTTCACATGGTTTGCGCCCTGTCGTATTTGGATCAAGCTCACCAGGACCTTGGATCAGCTTCGTTATTGGCTACGCATGGCCCATGGCCAGATTTCCACTGGGAATACTCATGCCAGGAAATGTCCCGTGCCATGTGCGACCTTTGATGCTTGTTCTTGTTATTTGCCGCCGTTACCATTGTCACCGCGTTTTATTAACAAACAAGCACACACACACACACACACACTCATATGTCTACTCCGTGCTATCTCAAGTTTTCTCAAACAATTGTTACGGAGTAGGGTAGACGAGACCCCGCAACAAATGTCAACACCCACTCGTTCGAAGGCGGAGGATCTTATTAGTGCCGTTTACATACCCAAGTTCCCCTCCCCCGTTTTTCCAGCAAGCAGGATTGTCAACACCCTAGCTGCACAAATAGGTATTCAAGGATGGTTCGATAAGCGTTGCATTCGCGTAAATGAACCGAGAGATGTGGTGGGATGCCGTGGCTCGGCCATCTGGCCAATGCCGACCCAAGCATTCAGATGTCCAAGCCAAGCCAAGCATTTCACAAGTTCTCTTGCACAGCAGCATGCGTAGAACACTTAAGCGAAGGTCGACATAGGCGGGTTTCATCTTGGCTTTCTGCTTTGATTTTGCCCTCATCAGAGCTTTCTTTTTTTTTCTCTTTCTCTTTTTTTTTTTTTTTCTCTCCATTCCCATTATGTGGCTAGGGTCAGGGTGTCTAATGTACTCCACATCAACCTTTTCATGTTTGGTAGCATTAACGAGGCGGAAACTTACAAAACAACCCGCCAGCCAATTACACCAAACTTACATATACCTGGTTTCACATCACGAGGTTATTCGCTTACTTCCGCCAATGCCGTGCAATACATACTTCATCATACACAAGCGAGACAACACGAAGCAGACAAACAGTGGAAATCCGGAAGAGGGCAATTGTACGACCCCTAGGGTGAGTGAAGGAGAAACGCTGGCCTTGTTTGAACAGGGTAGCAGTGGTGGTGGGGGGTGAGTATCGGGAGATGTCTGTGTGTTGGTGGTGATGGGAGAGTATTAGTAGCTCGCTTGTCGCGAGCACCCGCATAATGGGTAGGTACACGAATACGCCCGCCCGGTCAACAAATCAAAGCGACACCCGTTTCTCGCCGTGTTCACCATGGGTCAAGACTCAAGACACACAAATGCCAAATGCCAAGCCTAGAAGAAACACTCACGATGCGCTGATTACATGTACAGATAGCGGTGCGGTGCGGCTCACATGAGTATCTACTCCGTACGGAGTACTCACATCTATCTATTCTATTCGCACCCCGCTGCGCTGCGTCTCAAGCGGGCTGTGCCGAGAAGCGCACCTGTCAAGTTCTAGTTGGGCACGCTGGCCGTTCGTTCGGATGCCGGACAAGAAGATACGACGTCACAGTGCTGCTGAAGATTTACAAGTGCATCGCACAGACAGAGTTCTGCGCGCCAAGAGCTGGCCATCTTTAGATTCCCCTGCTCCCTAAGCAAGCAGATGGGGAATTTGCATTCGATGAGCGGCTTTACCGGGCATATTACAGTTTAAAGACTGTGTCGATGACACCTTTTCTTCGATACGTGTCCTTATGATGGGCGGCTCATGGAAGCTTTTTTCATCTCACCGCCATGGTAGGGCTCGTTGAGACACAACGTGGCCGGCGCCACTGGCACCAACAATTGGATCTTTGAGTCACACAGCCTTGAAACCCCGAGCCCAAAGTTTTAGAATGAGCATTGAAGCCTGACATCCCCCCTCCCTCCCTCCTCCCGGTGTTACCACAGAGGAGCTGGTTCCGACTGGCGACTACCTATAGGAACAGTTGCAGTCTTGAAGGGGGGGAAGAAGGGAGACTCATGTGCATGCATGTGCATGTGCGCATACACGTGCTGATAATTGCGATACCTCACACGTCGTCATTGTTTTTAAATTTTTTAATTTTTTTCTTCTTCGACGGCAGACCGATGTTGAGCAGATCATAATGTGTTGAGGCGTCGATTCGCTACAGCCCGTTGATGACGATGACAAGTGGAAAAGAAAAAAAGACCAGCCGTCATCCGCGAGATATGCTCATTAGCGGATGACACCGGGCATCAAAACTTAATGTTAGCTCATCAAAAGATGAATGATTGGTGTCAAGGCGATCGTGCGCTTCGCCAAAGCCGTCGTAGGGTCCTTCCCCCCCAAAAGCTGATGAGAGTCAAAAAAGAAGGCTCCCTCCCATGCACACAGATCGCCAGCGGTGTGAAGGTTCGTGGGCCGTTTAAATTGAGGGGCACTCTTGATGCGAAAACAATTTATTACGGGTCCTCGAGCATTGCGTGAGAAGTTGCCATGATCTGCTTATGAGCGTTTGTTCTTTCCTAGCTCGAACAACTGGCTAATGCCAGCAGTAGCGGCAGGAGCAGCAGCAGCAGGAGCAGCAGCAGCAGGGCTTTGATGTTATGAGTAGGTAGCATCATGCTACGTACAATCAGCTCATCTACCTACTAGTGTGCCGCCCCGTACGATGGGCACATAACGACAAGAGCCGTGCCCCCTCCTTCCCCCCCCGCCGGGCAAAGTTGGTTGGAATAGGGCAAGCCTACTACGCCTCTTGCTGTCGACCACGTTGAACCCTGGTAAAGAAGCAGAACCAGCCATTTGGTTTTGGCTGACCGAGTCTGCTAATTACACGGCCTCATCACTCACGCACACACCCTAACACCCTACCCTCCCCCTCCTGGGCGCTAGGGGCTCAGACAACCAAAAAGCCGGTAAAAGGATGTGTTCACGCCTTGACGTCCTTTTTCACCACACCAGCGGTCACTCCTGTACGGAGCATGTTATGTATGTGACTTGCCTCCCCCTGTCCGCCTGTACATGATTGGGACATCCTGGAGAAGAATCCCTGTCCATGGATGGCTTCTTGGCTCGCACAGACCCCGGCGCAGTAGCACGCCGAGTACCTAGAGGTACATTGCCTGCTAGCTCAGATTCAATTGTTTCCCTTTTTTTTTTTTTTTTTTTTTCTTTCTCTGTTTACCCCTACAGCTATGGCCAGCACCGGACCCTGGCTTTTTTGTGAGATGTCGACCTGATCACCACCTGAACAAGTCGCCCGCCCGCGGCTGACGGGGAAGGTGGAAGGGGGGAAGGGGGAAGGGGGATTTCCTTTAGTTTTCCTGCGCTTTTTGCATTTTTTTGCTGCTTTCCAAGGATATTGTTTTTTCGGGTTCCCCACTGACGAGTTGTTATGCCCGAAGCGGCTTTACGGACGTGCTTTCCTAGAGTTTGTGTGTGTGTGCCTACTATTAGGTAGGTACGGAGTACGGAGTAGTCAGTAGCGTTTTACGCTTAGGACTTGGCCGAAAGCTTGCGAAGCGCGCACTTCTCTCGCCAGCCCGGTTCCTAGACCACGCCCCCCCCCCCCTCCCCTTCCCGGGGCAGATGGAACAAAACACACACGCCCATGCTCATGCTTTCTCTACACTACTACGGAGTAGAGAAAATGCAAATGTTCGTACTAAACTTCCATGCACTAAATAGGTAGGGAGATCATCGACTTTTGGTGCTCCTCCTGCGACTCAGTCACCGCCCCTTCCGCCCTTTTTAGACATACGCCACGTACTCGTACCGCCAAGGTACAACCGCCGCCTTTGCATGACTGCACGGTACCTGACTCATCGAATACGGTACATTCTAGAGTCTCACTCCTCCTCCCCCGGAGACGCCTACAACTACAATGTACGGAGTACGTACCTTATGGATATGGGCCGCTTTCCACGACAGCCCGCCGCCGGGCTCATCACTATGTACTATGTGGTATAACCCCAGATGGGCCGTTCTCTTATTGTTTTGAAGTTGTATTTCTCGTCTGACAGGGTTGGGTCCTTTTTATATGACCTAGCTCTTCCGTCCTCCTCGACTTCGTTCCTCTTCTCCCCCCCCTCGTCATTCTTGTGAAGCATTGCATCCTTTTTCACTAAAACTCTTAATCAAAATCAAATAGTACAGTGTACTACTTGCACTACCTTCTTACGACTACAACTACCACAACTACCACAACAACTGCTGCTGCTACAAGTACCACTTTTTACTCTCTCGACGTGTAAAAGGTTGTCAACACAACGAGCTACAACTACAACAACAAGACAATCTGTGTTTCTGGATCCAACTGCGTTCATTTAATCACTATACAAACTTCTACGACAACCCATACATTTTTTTCTCCTTCTCATTCTTCTCGCACTCGAAAAGCAGCTTGTTCTGAATCTCAACCTATTTGCAAAAGGGGAAAAAGAAGAAACACCTCTAGCATACCGCGACCTGGCTTGATTCTACTTGATTCTACTTTTCCGCTGGAGGAAGGATTTGTTGGTTTAAAAGTGTGCGGGTTGCAGGTATACACACATACTTATTCGCCATGAGGAGATACGGTACTATTGGTCAACCTCGGGAGAGGCGTAGGAGGAACAATTCTCAGGATCCTCCTCCCTTTCCCATCAAGCAAATGCTCGTTCTTGGTAGGTGGGGGTGTTTTTTTCTACATGTACCATTGAGGTTTACTGACCCCATGTAGCTTGCTGCAGGATTTCTGAGCCAATTGCCTTCATGTCCATCTTCCCTTATATTTACTACATGGTTGAGGACTTTCACATTACCGACGATCCCAGCAGGATCTCGGTTTATGCTGGCATGGTCACGTCGGCATTTACCCTGGCCGAGTTTGCAGCTGGTGTCTTCTGGGGTCGATTGAGCGATAGGATTGGCCGCAAGCCGGTCCTTCTGTGTGGACTCATTGGCACGGCTATCAGCGTTTTGGTCTTTGGTTTCGCTCCCAGTCTTCCTGTTGCACTCTTTGCCCGCGCTCTCGGAGGTCTTCTCAACGGGTAAGAAAGCAAACTCACTCACGTTATGTGAGAAAACTCCACACAAGAGGGAATTGGCAATTGACTCGCTCATTATTAGCAATATCGGTGTTTTGTCGACAACAGTCGCCGAGATTGTGACGGATAAGAGACACCAGCGTAAGCTGACCATGAAATGACTCCGCAACATTGGCCCCCCCCGTTGTGCTAACAGGTGCCCAGCTCGTGCATACACCATCATGCCCATGGTATGGTGCATTGGGTGAGTCAACTTGCATATGCGTGCGTGCGTGTATGCATCCGTTACTAATATTCACCTTAGATCTATCGTTGGCCCCATGATCGGCGGTGCCCTTGCTCGACCATGCATCAGCTACCCTGACCTCTTCGCTCGTGGAACCATCTGGGATCGGTACCCATACCTACTCCCCAACCTTTTCAGCGCCGTAGCCGTTCTCTTTGGCGTCGTTGTCGGCATTCTTTTCCTCGAGGAGACCCATGCCATGAAGAAGCACCAGAGGGACCGTGGTCGTGAGTTGGGTGATGTCCTGACCTCAAAGTTGGACGTCTTTGATCGCTTCAAGCGTCAGGAGAAGACTCCGGAGAAGCAGGGACTTCTGGATGATGCATCTTCCACTAGTTCGCTGGACGGGTCTGATGACGAGACCCTGCCTGCTTACCGCAGCCAGGACAACTCACCCAGGCTGGGTCCTCAAGCGGATACCGAGCTTGCTGAGCCTCGCGTCTCGGACATTGTCAAGCAACCTCACGAGGCGAAAGTCTTCACCAGGCCCGTCATCATGAACATTGTTTCATACGGTATCCTCGCATTGTAGGTCCAGACGCAGACCAACTTACTGGGTGACCAAGCACTGACGTCGAGCAACAGCCACACAATGACATACGATCAACTCTTCCCCGTCTTCCTCAGCACTTCACCTTCGAGCCACGTCGACACTAAGCTGCCTTTCAAGTTTGTCGACGGGTTCGGCCTCAGCACCAAGACGATTGGTTTCATCATGGCTGTGCAGGGCCTCTACTCCCTCTTCTCCAACTACATGATCGTCACTCCCGTCACCAAGCGTCTCGGCTCGCTGCGAACCTTTCGCATGGTGGCCCTCTCGTACTTTGCCCTGTACCTCGTCACGCCCTACCTCGTGCTTCTTCCCGAAAACCTGCGGATGCCGGCCATTTACATGCTGGTTGTCTGGAAGTGCACCTTTTCGACATTGGCTTACCCGAGCAACGCCATCCTGCTGGCCAACTCGGCTCCCTCCAGCACCGTGCTGGGCACCATCAACGGAATCGCCGCCTCTACCGCCAGCCTCTGCCGGGCTCTGGGCCCTACCCTGTCCGGTTTCCTCTACTCCCTTGGTCTGCAGACAGGCTACTCTGGCCTCGCCTGGTGGTTCAGCGGCTTGGTAACACTTGTCGGTGCTTACCTGAGCCTGCAGATCTCCGAGAACACCACCAGGGATGACGCTCCTCCCAGCCCACAGGATCTTGACAACGAGCGTCTTTTGGACGATTTCGAGGACGAACGAAGCGTCTAGAAAGGAACGATTTCTAAACGAAAACCTCTTTAATCTTCTCTCTCTGCAACCCCTACGGGGGGGAACTACCTTTGTCATAAAAAAGGTGTTTTAATCGATGATTGATGAGTTGGCCTGCCGGATCAGACCGGCAACAATACCCTTTTTGATTTACTACAACAGAAGGCGTTTTGGCTTTTTTTTTCTTTCTTTTTCATTATCTCTTGCAGAAAGCGTTGATTGCTTTTCTTTCTTTTTTACTCTTTCTGTTTTGTTATTATGCATTTCTCATTTGTGATATAGACTTGGGACATCTCAGGAACTGGAAGGACAGCACGGAATGGGACGGGATGGGATGGGACGGGACTGATGCGCAGGCGACTTATACTACTTGATACCTCGGAGGAATACTAGGCAGAACAGGACATGTCAAGCCATTTACGGGCGCAACAAGACAGGAAGGAAGGGGTTTCATCATTTTTTTTACTTATACTTTTTTTGCTTTTTGGTTTGTGATCTAGACGGGATTGCATGGGCTTTTCTGGCAAGATATGGCGTTGGCATAGAACTTTTTGAGAACGGAGCTATGGAGGAATGACGGGTTTCATTCGACATAGAGAGAGCTAGATAGACCATTTTTTTGCAATGGATTTTCCTGCCATTGTCTTACAATTTCTTTTTGCAGCAAAATCATTGATCAACTCTTCAGTTTGAGAAGCGAATGGGGTTGGCTGGCTTGGGGTTCAGAATGATTGGTTGTGCTCCGTACGGAGTAGG
>PXOB01000346.1:0-13375 GCA_003012115.1 Trichothecium sympodiale
GGGGGGGGGGGGGGGGGAAGCAAACCAATCAAGGTCGACGATAGCTGGGCAAGCTCCGATCCTACACGGTAATAGGCTTCCATGGCACATTCTCCAGCCTACGGACGACGATGGCCCATGACAATTTCTTATCACTATTTGTCAATTCCCAGAGAAGGCCGGAAAATATTTTGCACTACCGCCCCACGAGGTATTAGACGTATGTATATAGTAGCCAGACGAATCGTAATGAACCACAGTCTGTCACTGTTGAAGTGGTTGCCAAGCGGCCAGCTATGATTGATGAGCTGAGGAGGCCACACAAGCTCGTTTCATATTAAATGAAAACCAAAACCCAGAATTCGTAGCCATTACACGATATCAATATCAATCCCGGCTTCCGTCTTAATTTATACCAGATGTGCGTTTACATAGTAAGCATGTCAAGGAACTACCTTGCCTCCTACGGAGTACAAACAAACCAACTCTTAAGCAGGCAGACAAGGCAACATGGCCCAATTAATATGTGAGGCAGAATCTGAATTTTCTCAGCCACACGAAAGAAGACACGTGCGCCACATGTCATAATCCTGACCCCCATCACCAAGCTACCCTAAGAATATACTACATACCATTTATTATCACATTCACCATTAAAAAAAAAAAAAAAAGAAACTTCAGCCTTGAGCGCTCTAACGAGGTTAATCTGATCCAAGGATGAATCTCACGCTTTGCCTCGGCCTACTCCTCAACATCATCATCATCATCACCCTCGCAGAAGCCCAAAGCTCCATCCTTCTCTCCAACGTCCAATCCTTGACCCTCAAAGGCCATGGCGCCGTCACCAAGCACCGACGGGTACCGCCAGTCCCCCAGCTCAAGTGCGTATCCGGGAACAGAGCGCTCTGCAGGCTGGCAGAGGACAGCATCGACGTGATGAGGTGCCAGAATCAGGGCTTCGCATACGGGACCGAGGACATCGAGTGGTCCTGCTCCGCGACCCTGCCCTCGGAGCTCGCCCTCACGAGCACCGACGTCATCTGCGAGGGCTACAGACACGCGGATGATAGCGAGGTGCTCCGCGGCAGCTGCGGCGTCGAGTACATGGTGCGCCTGACCAAGGAGGGAGAAGAGCGGTACCCCCATCTGACCTCCTACACCACTGGGGAAAAGTCCTCCGGTGGTAATAACAGAGCAGCAGGCGATCCCGCCGGCGGCGGCGGCGACGACCAGGAGTGGGACTGGGCCGCCGTACTCTTCTCCATCATCTTCCTAACCGTGCTCGGAACCATTGTGTACAACGCGTACAAGAGCTGGACGGCCAACGACGGCAATGACCAGCAGCCGCGCAGGAGAACTGTTCCGCGGAACAATGGCCGTGGCGGACGGGCTCCAGGTCCCGGTTGGGACCCTGGCTTCGGCGGAGGGGGCTGGGGCAACGATGATGACGACGACCCCCCTCCTCCGTATCCTGGTTCCGGAAGCGGTTGGGGCAGCAATCCCAAGAGGTCAACTGGAAGTCGGTCAGGACCCTCGTCTTCTTCAAGAAGCACCAACCATCAAGAATCTGGATGGAGACCTGGGTTCTGGTCCGGATTGGGGGCTGGAGGGGCTGCTGGGTACGCTGCCGGTCGTCGGGCTGGAGCTCAAACCCGGGACTACGACGCGGCTGGGCCAAGTCGGTATCAAACCAGAGGCGGCGGTGAGCCCGTCATCTCTCGCCCGCTTGGCTCTCAGTCAAGGCCGTCTGGCGGATCCGACTTTGGGTTCAGCTCTGGTTCTGGCTTCTCGTCAACACCTCACACGAGCACAGGCATGGGCGGCACAAGCCGTAGATAGTAGTAGTGGTCAAATCAGCGAATTCGATTGTGTAATTTCATGCCAGGCACATCTCTCGTGACCATGACTCCAATGTATCCAACCTACGCGCCCAAACTCCAGACCATCCTAGCTCCGCGCCTCTACTTGAATGAGAACCTAGTCGAAACCGTATATACACTTTCGGGGGGCAATTCACCGGCCCACCCTCGTCTCAATCGTACATGAAGTTCGTTGGAAGCAAATGTGGCTCTCGATCGGACATGCTTTTCTGAATGCCATGGTGCAAAGAAATAGATAACAACTGTGAGGCTTGCCAGAATTGCCATTGCCATTGCCTTTGCCTTTGCCAATCGGATGTAGCCGTAGGAAGTAGACGGAATTAAAACAAAAATACCGTAATCGGGCAGCAGATGCGCATAAAGTTACATGACTTGTACAATGATTCTTACTTCATTCCATGGACCGTCATAACGTCCATCTTGTCGAAAGCGCGAGAGCATGAAGGGCATTTGCGCATGCGGTTGCTGATGCGATCTTCGACGCATTGGTTGCAGAAAAGATGCCCACACGTCTTCAAAGCTGTGTTTTTGAAGTTCTTCTGGCAAATAGGACACAAAGCAAATCTCTGGGATATCCTGGTTAGCGTTGACGCAAATCAACCTGGTGCTTGAAACTTACCCTCAGCATTTCTTCTTCTTCCGAGGAGTTGCTTAGTGCTTTGCTCTTCCAATTATCGCGGTCCCTTTGCAGATGTTCGATTCGCACCTTGAGCTTCTCCACCTCAGCCTCTTGTATAGTATTTCTTTCCTTGATGGTAGCTGACGTGGCATCCTTGGACTTGACCAGGTTGGTTAGCTCAGCTATTTGTTTTCCGAGTGATTCTGTCCTGCGAACACCATCCTGACTAGCCATTTCCAACTTCTTATTCTCCGCAACAAGTGATGAGTTGGTTTGTTTCAGGTCGGCCAACTGCTTCTCCAGGTTTGTCGAGAGTGTTCTACTTTGGCTTTCCAAGTCTTTGAGCTGAGCAATAATTTCAGCGCTTTTGCTGTTCTGATGCCTGAGAGCCCTGATCTCATTGTTCCTGGTGTCGGCATCTTTCCTGGCAGCGAAGTATTTCTGGTCGGCTTTGCTCTTCTCTGCGGTCAGGATTGCGATTCGTTCCTCTAGCGCAGCAAAATCCCCAATCTTCTTCTGAGCCAGGTCCTTCATTTTCTTATACGCCTTCTCAATAGCCGGCAACTCCTGATTAATTGATTTGAAGTCCATCTCCAGCTTCTTGTACTTTGCAGCAAGCTCGTCGTGTGGTAGATCAGCTGAATCGTCAGCGCTGCTCATCTCAGCATCTTCAATTGGCTTGAGCCGCGAGAGTTCAGACTCCAGAGCAACAATTCGCTCGTCCTTGGCCGATCCGAGTTCCCGAAGATGTTCCAGCGCTGCCTTTTCTTGGTCCATAGTCGCTTTGCGTTGTGTATTTTCCGCCAGTATTTCATCACGAGCCGCTCGTACCCGTGCCAAGTCCTGGTCCCTCGACATGATCTCGGCTTCAAGCTCCTGTGTGACTTGATTCGCATCCGCTTCCAACTGAGAGCGGAAAGTCGATCTCTCAGCTTGAAGCTTCTCCGCCTCTTCCCGCAGCTGCTTATTCGTTGCCTCCAGAGTATTGATGCGCTTGATAAGATCTTCGCTTTGCGCTTTGAATTGCTTGAAAACATCGGTCCGAATGAAGTCATCGTCAGTCAGAGTTTCTCGACGGGCTTTCAGAGAGCTGTTCTCGTCTTGTAGGCTCTTGACTTCAAAGAGCATGTTGTCCAGTTGCTCTTTTTGCTTGGTCGAAACAGCAGTCGCTTCCTCGTACTTGACTAGCAGCTCACTGCTGTTGCCATTCGCTTCCGACGGTTCCGGGGTATCTGTGGACGCAGCAGATGGGCGTGTAGCATTCGCAAACGCTTGCTGCTCCAGTTTTTGAACTTGTGCGCTCTTCGCACGGTCGAGCTTCTTCTCAGCCTTGAAATACCTGAGTGTTGCCGCATTAAGTTGCTCCGACATTTGATCCTTTTCCATGCTCAACCGATCTAGTTTCAACATATAGTCTTTCTGCATGGCAAGTAGGCTCGCAACCTTGGCTTCCAACTTCGAGGTGTCGGGTGTAATGGCTCCACGTTGTGAGGCTAATCGACTGAGAAGGGCTTCTGCTTTCGACTTGATTGTCATGGCCTTGTCTTGTAGGTGTTTCTCGAAATCATGCAGGTCCTTGAAACTGACACTGCTGAGATACGGTGGATCTAAGATGGAAATTAGGTCCCGGATCACTAGAAATATGAATCAGATACTGACCTGATGCTGCGTTAGTTGATGCTGTGGATTCGGCTAGGAGCTCGAGCTCTTCGAAAACCTATTTTCTATTAACATTTCGAATTGAGCGCACCGCAAGAGCACCACGGCTCACCTGTGTCCACCAAGCATCGATCAACCGTATGTGGTCATCATGATATGTCGTCTTCTTTTGCAAATCTTCTAGTCGAGACTCAACGTTGGCAGCTTTGCGACTGTACTCCTGCATCTGGCGGTAGATGGCACCCTTCGTGTATGCCTACAGTATTGTCAGCGACAGCCGTAAAAAAAAAAAAAAAATTCCCGATCAGATCGTAGGATTGCAACAATGCATGGCAGAAATGCGCAGCAACATGGGTACGTGGTATATCGGTGGTTTCGGGGGCGTCGGACGTTGACGACATTGAGTGAGAGTCAGGTTTGGGAATTGCGAGTTTGCCCGTCCGATTACGGGCAAACCAGACCGACTCGTCATGCAATGAGCGTCGTATCGACCGTGGAATACAGCGAGAATTGTATAAAACGGAAGGGCTGATCATTGTTGGGCCCATTTCCAACAAAGAACTCTCAAGGGGAATCAGGCGACACGTACCTCGACCCAGCCCTCCTCCTTCATCTCGGAGGAGTCGTCCTTGGTCTTGGACCCATTGACGGCAACCCTCTTGCTAGGCGGAGCCAGCTCTTCAGAGCCGCTCATGGCGGGCCTCTTCCTGTCCTCCATCTTGACGATTGTGGTAGGACGGGGCGAGTTTGAGGGCGTCGTGACTGCAGGCATGAGAAAGCGCGTGGCGAGCGGGCGAACACGGAAAGACACGCGACTAAATGCTAGACACCGCACAACGCGACGGACAAATTAGTGAGAGACTTTTGAGCCAGGCGTCGTCTCAGGGCCAGTTGCGCGGGCGGTCATGAAGGTAGTTGAAAAGACTTGCGTAGATGGGGACGGGTGGGTGATGATGAATGGGGGGACACTGGCCGTAGCCTTGGGTTAGGAGATGAAATTTCGAGGTTGAGAGTCGCAAAGGAAAGGTATGCACGTCCCCACCTGCAAGAGGCTTAGCGCATCGCTAGCCCGATTTGGCGGTCTGGCGCGGGTCTTATCTTCCTGCGTCGGATAAACCTCGCAGCTGCCTTTTTTTTTCTGCCCGCTTGCCCCTCCATCATCAATTGACCCATCGACGCTGATGAGGATCCTCTGCTGCATTTTTGCGACTCGAGCCTTTATCTAAGTCCCGCGCCCAAAGCAATCTTATTTTTTTTTCCCTGCATACTCAACTGTCACCAACATATTAAGATGGTCCAACATCCTCGGCCGATTGGAGACATACCTCGAATACCAGCATAATGAGTTCCATGTTCAAGAAAAAGACCGGCCTTGCCTTCAAGCCAAAGATCCGATCTCGCCCTGCAGCGCAAGTAGCGCCATCGCCTGCCCCCGAACCTGCTGAAGTCCCGACGATTGATCAGTCGAAAGAGAAGACGCCTGAAACTGTTCATGACCAAGCGGTCATTGATGCGGGCGACATCGCCCGTGAAACGCCAGAAACCTCGCGACACCCGGCCTCTGAAGTAACGGAGTCACCCACTGGTCAGCCCACGACACCGCAGCCCACGACGGAACAAGTCCTTGATAAGCCACAATCAATCACACAAATAAGCAGTTCTCAATTGCCTTCGACCGCGGCGGAAGAAGCCATTGATAAGCCACAATCAATACATTACGAAGATGCTGTGTCAATCACACAAACGAGCATTTCTCAATTGCCTTCGACCGCGGAGGAAACAGTCCTTCCAGAAGTTCATGCGCTCAGCGAGACTGCGCCGGCATCAACGCCCGCTGAAGACAGTCCTATATCCGGCGATGCAGCACCTACGGAGGCACTGATGGAGGCACCGCAGATGGTGGAGATTGCCGAAACAAGCGCGCTGAGCGAAGAGGCTCCTATCAAGGTAAAAAAGGCTCGGGCGCCTAGACCAACTAGAAAGGCATCCGCCGTGAAGTCCTCAGAGAGCAGCGAGGCCGCAACGCCGCAGACCAGGAAACGTCAGCGCAAAACACCCGCAAGCGATTCGCTTGCCAATGACGAAGAAGACGGCGAAGAAGACGAGGCGTCGGTCAAACCGAAACGCAAGAGGGCGACGAGTAGCAGCGCTGGTAAACCCAGACGAGCACGTTCACTCACACCTGAAGGCGCAGAATCCCAAATGGTTGACCTGGCAAAGCTTAAGATGTCTGATCTCACAGAAGACTTGCGCATCGGAAAGAAGTTTAGCAGGCACGATGAGTTGCGCGAGCGAGAACGCAAGAGAAGGCTCAAGGCGAGACTGACCAAGGACGGCTGGCCGGATGGTGAAGAAGGAGGCGAGGAGCATGAAAGTGACAAGGGCAAAGAAAAGTCACCCATTTCTCGGGAAGACGGTACGCCACAGAACGGGGCTGGACCTTCAGGACCGCAATTCCGCATTGTCGACGGCCAGATCATTGTCGACCAGAGCTCTCTGGTGATGGACCGGCACGCCCGCGCGGCAGCCAACCAAGGTAACATGGAGATGGTTGAAGAGAACGACTTCACCCGCCTCATCACGAGCAGCTCCTTTTCCACAAACTCGAAGCTCAAGGGCCCCAACATCTGGTCCGACGCCGAGACCGAGCTCTTCTACCGCGCGCTGCGCATGTTCGGCACCGACTTTGAGATGATGTCGCGCATGTTCAGCGGCAAGAAGCGCCGCCACGTGAAGCTCAAGTTCAACCGCGAGGAGCGGCACAACCCGCACCTCGTTGACGCGGCGCTCACAGGTGAGAAGACAGTCAAGATGGACATTGAGGAGTACAAGGCCCTCACCGGAACCGAGTTCGAGTCAGTCGAGAGCATCGAGGCGGAGCAGAGGAAGATCCAGGAGGGCTACGAGGCGGAGCAGAAGAGGATCGCGGATGAGCAGGCCGAGATTATGCGCAAGAAACGGGAGGAGCTGTTTGCTGATGACGAGGACGAAGGCAAGAAGAAGAAAAGGGGCAAGAAGAAGAAGCAGATCATCGAATACGGACTCAATGGCGAGCCGGTTCGCATAGAGGAGGCAGCATAACGCACACGCGGGACATGATAGCGAGATCTGGTGGTAACGAAGATTAGTACTACGGCGCAAAGGTTCGGATTTGATACCCAGGGGGGCTTTCCAAGGGCAAACTCGCCCCCGGAAACACAACACGGCGGCTCAGGTTAAGGCGGTCTTTCATTCTTCTCTGTTTCGTCTTCTCCTTAGTCTCATGATAGTTTGCATGTTTTGATCTGATTCAATATTGTATTTTCTGAACACATATCCCGGAATCAACCTAGCGATCAACCTAGCGAATACGAAGTGCTGTCGCATAAACGCCCGGATACAAATATCCAGCCCCCTTTGTGGTCAAGGCTGGGCCTCCATTAACAGGGCACCAAAAGCATACTAATTGTGTGATTGTCATGAATCATCTTCCCCCCTCGCATTGGTATTCCTGATTTTACTGGTTGCCGCCTGCGGGGGCATCATCGTCATCAGGCTGGTCGAAGAGGAAGTTGGCGGCTAGCTCCTCATTCTTATCGCAAGCGAAGTAGGCCTGGATCGCCTGGTCACGATCGAAGCCTAGTCGGCATAACTACATATGATCAGCACTGGAACAGAACAAGATGTCGAGATCGTTTACTAACCCGCTCGATAGCATCACGCTCCTCCTCAGTCACACTAATGGCCTGTGCTCCAGGGGGAAGTGGCACATCGTCGTCGACATCCTCGCCAAGAAGCTGAAGGAACTGATCGGGGTTCGAGGCGATCAGCTGAGCAAGCTGAGGGTTTCCAGCACCAAGCTGCTGCAGGATGGGCTCGAGCATCTGTGGCTGTTGCTGAACAACTTGGCGGAGTTGCTGGAACTGCGCATTGTTGCGTAGGAAGTCGAGGTTTCCAAGATCGCCAGCACCAGCACCTGCGCCGGCAGCGGCAGCAGCCGCGCTGCGACCACCACCGCCTCCAGAGCCGCCCTGCTGTGCTGCCAGGTCGAAGAGGTTGACGGACCCATCATCACCTCCCTGTGTGGCAGGAGCCGGAGCAGTTGGTGCGGCCCGTTGCTGCTGCTCGGGTTGTTGAGTTTGTTGAGGTTGCTGCTGAATATCGTCGGGGATGCCCTAAGTATGTTTAGTTTCCACAAATCTCGTAAACCCTAGGACAACTTCTATCACTAACAGTCAGGAGGTATTCAACGGCGCGGTCAGGGTTATTGAAGGCTGCGCGCATGGCAGCCTCAATCTGGCTCCTCTCGAAGCCCATGGCCTCCATGTTGGCAATAGCCTCGGCGCGCTCGGCGCCCATGGCCAGTCCCGTGGGCGGGCCAGTTGCGCCTCCAGAAGTCGCATCGGCGGTACGCTGAGGAGTCGGAGTAGCTTGGACATTGGCGGCCGATGAAGTGGACTGGGAGGGAGCACGAGGGGCGGCGGGGGTCGAAGTTGCAGGTTTGGCTGGCGTAGCAGGAGGGGCGGCTGCAGGCTTAGGGTCCTTGGGCTATATCGCAAGAAGGCCGGAAGTCAGCTAAGGATAAGTTGTGGGAAGTCGCATTTCGTACCTTGTTCACCATGCAGACGACATAGCCCTTCTCCTCGATGTTGTATGACCCAACGGTTTCCTCATCCTTCAGGATCTTGCCTGTCGCCGCGAGAGTTAGACCCGCCCGTCACACACAAGATTCATGTAGGGTTGTGCGCATACCTGAGTAGATGAGCTTCTGTAGCTTGGTATCCCATCCCTTCTCGGCCGAGATTTTCTCCTTCAACGACGAGATCTGTAGGGACCAGCTTGTCAGTCGAAGAAGCTTATGCAGGCGGCTCATGAAACCCAACATACCAGGTCGGTCGACTCGGCGTCGATAGTGAACTTTTGCTGCTTCAAGTCCTGCGAAAACAGTCCACCGTCAGTCACAGGTTGGTGTCGGGGCGGGGTGGGATTCGATAGTTACTAGGCAGCCAGGCGTAAGGGAAGCCCGAGTGCATGCATCATCATACCTTGAATGTGATCTTCATGGTGGGCGGCGGTTGCAGTAGCTTACGGCTACTTTGGTCGGACGGGAAGACGAGGCGAGGGATTCAGCTCGGCAGTGCAACGAGGTGCAAATCTGTCGATATATTGTGTGGTGAAAACGAAGTTTTAGGGTTGCAAAGTTGAAGAGGCGCCGGAAGATGACGAAGAGAAGCTGGAACCTAAGAGGTCGCCCAAGCGTTTTGCCTTGTATTGGATGCAGGCAATCTGCAGTGAGTGTCGCGCGAAAGCCTCGTAAGGTGGGGTTGCCTGACTGCTTACGCCACTTTCTGGGCGGGAGCTCAAAACAATGGTGGTCAATTAAAGGCGTACAGTAGCCTGGTTAATATGAGTGATTATTGGTGCAATTAATTTATCGCAGTTACTACCCAGGGCTTCGACAAAAGGCCACTGAAGTCAAATTGCTTTTATTCAAACAAACAACCTGCCAAATACGGCAGAGTGCTACACTACTACTTGGTAGTTATTATAAGAGCACCATATTGGCTGATAATTGCATGTGAATTCATCCGCTATCGTTTTCCCAGCACGCCCTGTCCTGCCCTGTCCTATGTTATCCAATCCCATCCAGCGGCAGTGAGCCTTGTCCAATATATCTATATCCCCTCTTAAGTCATGTTCTTCTCCTATTCCTCCTTTCAAACGCCTTCCCTTGGTATAGATTAAATAAGTCCATCCTTTGTGGCACCATTGCTAAATCCCTTGCTCCTTCCACAGCCTAGAAAATAATGATGACATGTAAACAGTAAAAAGGAATTTGATTGTGCGTGTCATAATAAAATTTATGAGAGAGTGTTGATTTATTCGAAAATGGTCGGGGTTGAGATGCGTCGACCAGGCGACCCTTGATCAACAACCACTGGTCTATCGCGGCTGCCATCGCCATCCATAATCTTCCTGAGCCCGACAGCCTCAAGGCTGGTTTGGCGGCTCAAGGCACTGGACATGGAGCGGAAGCTACCACTGCGTCTGGTGCGGACTGATTGCATGCTTGGGCGGGGATGGATGACACGGCCGGCATCGGGGGCCGCAACGACGCTGGTGCCCGGCGAGGCGATGGCCGGCGGAGGAGTAGGTGAGTCGGAGCGGAAGAGCGGGTGGATGTTCATCTCGTCGCACGGCGCGCTCGGGGACTCAGGACGCCGCCGGCCCCTGGTCGAAGCAGGGCTGGTACTGCGGCTTCTATCCTGCTGATAGATCGGACGAGGTGGCTCCAAGTCGAAGGAAGATGCAGGGCTTTCGCTCAAGCGAGCGGGGGTCGTTGGGCTTGCGGGAATCGTCTCAAGGAAAGGCGGCTTCACGTGAGCGTGGTGGTAGCTTTCCTGGACAGGCTCAAGCTGGCGCTCGTAGATGGCGGAGACGTCCCAAATCTCGGCGCTCTGATCCACGCTGCTCCTGAAGGTATCGAGCGAGGGGCGTTGGCGACGGTCGTTGCTGGAGCCAAGGCGGCCCCTGGACGAGATGGGACGAATGGAGATGGATATAGACGAGCGAGGAGAGCCAGGCTTCTTTTCAGTCACGAAGCTTCTCGAGCTGGACTCGAAGGACGCCATCTCCCTAGGACCCATGATGCGGTTGCTCGTCTTGGAGTATGGGATCGACTTGACGCGGAACCTAGGCAATGTGCGCCTGTCCTCACTTGCGTCCAACAGCTCGTTGGCATTGAGCCCCTGGCGGCGGTGGTAGATGAAGTGACTAAGGAGGAAAATAAGTTGTGAGGCGAATGAGACGCCAAGGATGACGGAGCAGACGATGAGGAAGACTTCCTCGCGTTCCTTATTACGCACTGCTTCTTTACCAATGCCATTGGCAAGATAGATGACCTGAGCCATTGATACTGCTGCAGCTAGGGAACAGAAAAAGAGCGCTGTGCATAGAGCCACCAGGATCCTGATATTTGCAGAAGCATGAAGGATGTTCAGCAACGATGGTTGGATGGTGGAGAAGACCAGCCATGTGAGAACGACGACGGCCACAGCCTCAAGAGAGGCAGATGCAATGGACAGCCATTGCAGCGTTGCTGTGTGAGAGATGGAAGTAGGAACAAGGGCGATATCGACGCCAATGGCGATAATGGAAGCTGGTAGGGCGAGGCAGCCCAGCACCAAGGGCAGACGTCGCTGCATTTTGTCCAGTATCGGACTCGAAGTTTGAGGAGAGAAAAAGAAAAAGGAATTCGCAGTTGTGGATGGTGACCAAATAGTGTAAAAGACGGACGTGCTGCGGATGAGTCCTGATGCGAGGTTGTTGTTATGGACAGGCACCGAAGAGCGTTTTTTTCTTTTCTTTTTTTTCCACGGATTTTCTTGCTTGTCTAAAGGCAGATTGCAGACACTTTAGTTGAAACAAGCAGACGTGTATAGGAGAGATGATGAAAATGACGGGACGGAAAACGACAGTGAGTTGAGTCTGAATGAATGAAAGTAATAAGGAGATTTCCTTTTGGATAGTTGGGTTTAGTAGTAAAGAATGACGACAATGCTAGATAGGAAAAAAAAGAGTGTCCAAGTGAAAAGAATGAAGAATGAAGCGACTGACGATGGTGAAGAAAAAGATGGTAGCAACAGCCAAAGAAGGTGTGTGTGTATGTGAAACGGGTGGAGGGGGGGAGCAGTCTCCATCATGATATACTTGTATATCACGATGACCATGTACATAACATCCCCAATTAATAACAAGCCCTTGGGATCGCGCCCTTGAATAAGCAAGGCTTAAAAAAAAGCAAAAACCCTTCCCAAAAGAAACAAGCCCACGCGAGCTCTCCCACACACACTTTTCCAAGAGTGCATTGTCTAATGGGATCTACGGAGTACCCTATGTGCTGACTAGCGTCGTACCTTTTTCTTTTTGTCCCTGCTTCCTCCCACATCCATCACCCAAAAGTCCAACACTCCACAATTGTCCAGTGACAGGCTCTCAGACTTCTGCGTGCGTTTGTGTGCGTTTGTGTGCGTTTGTGTAGTGTCCGCCCAGGCTCTAGGTCTCAGAGCACGAACCCGGCACCTAGCCTATTGTAGTTTGGGCTCAGGCAAAGAACAAGAAGGAAAAGAAGGAAAAGCTGGCAAGTACGGAGTAAAAGCCAATGGGGGCAGCAAGTCAAAGTCCGTCCTTTCGTTTAGTTGCAACGTGTGAAGCAAGGGGGAGGGAAGGACCGGACGGAGCTTTGTTGGTGTCGTGGGCCGGGGTTGCGCAAGTCAGGTACGACAGACGACGCCTGGTCACCCCCAACTTTCTTCGCTCTCGTCTTTTACATGTACCGGCGCCAGCGGGGTCCTCTTTTTTTCCTTTCCTTTCCTTTCCTTTTTTTTTAACCTGCCAAACCGAGACATTGGGCTATTGTTGTCTCAACGTGTGAGGCTGTATGTCAAGGCGAGAAAGCGAAAGGCGGGGTTGATGGGACTGGAGAGTGAGCTGGGCTATGTATGAATCATCAATCAATCAAATTAATCAGCGCTCCCTCTTTTTGTTTTATTTTCGCATTTTGCGGCTGAAGGAAGTCATCCCATTGTCAGCACTGCTGTGGAGGTGCACAAGCTCATTTACACGGTAGGATCGTTTCGTCCCAATCGTGCCAGGCTTTCCTTCCCCCCCCCCCCCCTCCCTCTCGCCCAAAAATCCTCATCCTCATCCTGATCTCATCCTGATCACATGCCCAAACGCTACTGCGCAGCAGAAGCAATCTAACAACCCGCAATTCCAAGATCGGGGTTCGCTCGAAGCCGGTGACGGGTGGCAAGTACTCCATATTAGTCGAAATCAAACAAAAGAAGAAGAAAAAACAAGCCACGAGGGAAGCAAGGGGGGCTTGGAAAAAGATCAACGCCCGCGCAGGGTCACTTTCGCGATCTCACAAATCCCACTTTTGACCCAGGTCTAGGTAATGGGAACCCAAAAGGATCTGATTTTTACATACGTACTTGTACAGTACACTCCGTACGGAGTATGTACTATATCCTCTGCTTCGAGCCAGTTCTAAACTTTTCCTTAGCAGGGGAAAAAAGAAATCCCCATCAAAAAAAAATCCGTCCTGCCGGTAAGCAAGGAGATGAACCTTACTTAGCCCATCTAGTGGGGCCGCACCGCTCTCGTGGAAACCCTTTCCCTACTTGTAGATCAAGGACGTCACGGCTGGGAGATTTGTTTGATTCTCGGTTCAACGTGGGGAGGGGAAGGGGAAGGG
>PXOB01000346.1:13402-29386 GCA_003012115.1 Trichothecium sympodiale
GGGGGGGGAAGGTCTGAGATTTGAGATTTTGGAGAAAATTGGCCTGGCGGTCGATCAGATCTATCGTCCTCAACAACGGCTCTTGTTTACATGTGCAGAATTGTCGTTGTCGAGTCAACATACGTACATGGACAATGCCGACGTTAGCAGATGCATAAATGATTCATCAAAGGGGATCACTAATTAAGAAAATAATGTTGCGGCACATCCCGCAAGTGACATGTGCCTTTACGTCCGTTGTCTCAACTTCTGCCGAGTTGGAGAAACCATCCCCATCTTGGTCTTTTTTTTCTTTTTTTCTTCTTCTCCAAGTGGGACGGCATGCGAGCAAAGTATGCAAGTAAGACGACGAGTGTGACAAATAACGCGCGCTCGCCCTGCCTTGTTCCCCTCTACTCCGTACTACTCCGTATTGTAGAGACTCTGTCTTTCTATCTTTAAGTCCCTCATCCTTTCTCTTCTCTCAAGGTTTTCCAACAAACAATTTGCTCAGCAAAGAAAACGAAAGACCCTTTTTTTTTGTCATCTGCCAAGGTTGTAAGCCGCTCAAAGCTATTAGGTAGTACGGAGTAAAGAAGAGAATACTACTCCGTAGTATAGCTGGACCCAGACGCGAACCCTTTTTTTTCTTCGTCCGATAGATAATATTCGAACTTGTCATTCGAAAAGGTCTCCGAAAGGATGCACTTCTTCCCAAAGATCCTCCTAATCCCCATGACCACATCTAACCTGTTTCCTTTCGTTCTCAGCTACCCAACCACCGTAGACCGGGATCGCTCAAGCACGGAAAAAAATGTAAAGGACAGGAGAAAAGAAAGAGGAAAGGACAAACTGAGCAAGGGACCTGGGCTTGGGAACCAATGCAGTGGTCCGCGCGTGGCGGCCCAACTTCTCACAGACAGGCAGGCAAAATGCATGGTCACTTACTACTTACTGCTTGACTCCCACGATAACGCGCAGCTCAATACGTGGTGGTCTTTCTTTTTTTTTTCTCTCAGTCTATTTGGGGGGGAGCCACATGACTTTTTAGATCATCGTCCGGGGTCTCTTCCTTTCCGACTTATCGGGGTTTCCAGGTTCTTGGGCGTCGTGACGTTGTTATTGCTAGTTTAATGAAGTTCGACTAGTAGGGGACATGCAATATGTAGGACGTGCGCGCGCGTACAGCTACAAGCCTTGTATGTGCGGCCGATTCGTTTCTGCGAGTCGGTTCCGTGGTTTTGGGCCTGCTCGGACCGACAAAATTCGGGTAGTACAAACGTCATTCTCAGGCACATTGTCGAGAAGTGAATTCCCCAGCTCGATCAACACGATGGTCCATGCCTGTGTTTCGGGCCACTTCGTCGCAAGATGGGGCGTTACCGACACCACGGGCTCGGGTGAGAAGCCAATGCGGATTTGTATTCCTTCGCGCACTGAAGGAGCCAAAGATAGTGAGTATATATTCCGTAGTAGGGCAGTATATTCCTAAAAGCCAAGAGAAAGATAAACCCAGTTTGCGAATCGCACGGTGGTTCGCTGTTGGGTATCTCCGGTTGATCATCTGGGTGCACAGCTCTACATGTAGGGTCCCAAAGATCCTATTAACGCGCCATGCTGTGTTCCAGGGACCAGATCGGCCGATGATTTGGTTGGTAAAGGCGAGGAGGAGCCTTGCCTGCCCCCCCACCGTTGAGTTGAGCATGCCTTTCCTGGATCCAACATGGCAAGGTCGTCAGCTTCGACATTCCACATCGTCAGTCCCCTCTGATTGCTAAGCATCTTCTCCCTTTCCGCGCTGACATGACACGAATATGGCTTGAGTTGGCATGGTTCGACATGACGCGCGCCCACCTGTCAAAAGCCATGTACAAGTATGTGTTAATAGCCCGGGCAGGGCGAGCTCGAGGGCATTACGAGCTCATGACCCTGCACACTCAGCTCGGCGTCCAGGGATGTTGCGCAGGGACCACCGTTGACTCAGGCTTGGTGTTTCTTCCGCCTTATCATCTGTCCCTACAAGTACATCCACTTCTCTTGCTCTCGCTCTGTTCTCGTAACCGCGAGCAAAGAGCCTTATCCGTCGGACGGGTTCATCATTAGTCTCGGCGATGATCCTGGAAGGCCCAACTGTAGTAGACATATATATACTCCGTATGTATGTATATATATATATATGTGTGGGTGTGTGGGTGTGTGGGTGTGTGTGTGTGATCGTGTGTGTACGTATGCGTGTGTGGATGCCGAGTTAGGATAATTAGCGGGCGGACGGGCGGGAAGGAGGAGGGAGATCGACCCTTTCCGCTGTTACCTATCACCTATTAGACGGGTTGGAGAGTGAGGCGCGGTGAAGCCGTCCGCTTTTATGGCCGTAGACCAGAACCACGGCCATCGCGAGTTACGGCGCGACGGTGAAGGTCCTGGCGAGAGCACGGCAAGGAAAGTCAATATTTGATGTAATCTCTCTCATTGGCTCAAGCGCAAAGTTGGCGTCGCTTTCGAGGCGTGACAAGGCATCATTGGGGGAGATTTGTCTTTCTCGCGGACGAGACAGCTGGCATCACCACGGACACCTAAATTCTCAATTCAGATTGGTGTACGGAGTACTGCAGGCCGAAATTTCTTCTGCCTTGATCCAGAGACTCAGTTGGAGGCAATGCCTCACTCAATTCGCCCAAAAACAGCAGAAGGAAAAAAAGTATGGGGAAAAATGAAAAGAAAGCAATGGCTATGGCTGCTGGCCAGGAGCTACCCGGGTAGTCCTGACATCATTGACTTTCAGCTCAGTCGCGCACTATATGCTACTACTAGGCTAACAAACCCTCCCTGCCCATCATGGACAGCGTCGTTCTATAATATTCCTGAAAAAAGATTTAAAAGAAAAAAAAATAAACCATGCACCATGGCAAAGGCGAGGGTGATATACTGGTTTCGGACAGATCTACGTCTGCACGACTCGCCAGCTCTCAAAGCCGCCCTGGACCTGGACCCAGAAGCACTCTGGCCCATCTTCACGTGGGATCCTCATTACGTGTATAGAGCCCGAGGTGGTGTCAATCGCTGGCAATTCCTGTAAGAAAGACTTACATTCCAGTTCATGTTGAATTTTTTCTTAATTTTTTTTGAAACAAATAAGTCGCGGTGGGATAGACTGACACAAAAGACATGCAGCCTGGATTGCCAAAATGATCTCTCCAGGGCCATCACCAAGCTCAACTCCAACTCCAAACTCTTGGTCATCCGCGAGGCTCCCCAGACTGTGCTCCCCAAGCTCTTCAAGGCTTGGAAGGTGACCCACCTTGTGTTTGAGAGGGACACGGATAACTATCCCCGCGAGCGCGATGCTGCTGTAGTCGAAGCCGCTCGCACGGCCGGGGTTGAGGTCGTCACCCGCTCCGGCCGAACCCTGTGGGACAGCGATGCCATCGTCAAGGCTCACAATGGAAAACCCACCATGAGTATGTCGCAGCTACAGGCTTCTGGCGCCAAGGTTGGCAACATCGCCAAGCCCATTCCCGCGCCCGAGAGCCTGCCGGATCCTGGAGAGACACCGCTGGACTTTGAGCAAGAGCGGCCCAGCTCGAATCCTGATTTTAACGCAGAGAGGAGAACAAAGGAGGACGCGGAATACAAGAGTATCGCGGGCCCCAACGGTGACTTCAGCCCCGAGACTATGGAGGAGCTGGGCTTCCCTTCGGCGACCACACCTCACCGTGGCGGCGAGAGTGTTGCGCTCAGGATGCTCCAAGATATACTCAGAGACCAAACGTACACTGCTACATTCCAGAAGCCAAAGACCAGCCCCGCGCAGTTTGAGCCGCAGGCCACGACGTTGCTCTCGCCGTTCCTCCACTTTGGCGCACTGTCGGTGCGCGAGTTTTACTGGCGCGTACAGGATGTCGTCGACAAGTACGGCAAAGGAGCCTCCTCGCCGCCCGAGAACTTGACTGGTCAGCTCCTCTTCAGGGACATGTACTTTGCCGCGCAGGCTGCCATCGGCTTACCCTTCCACCAGACGGTGACCAACCCCCATATCCGCTTCATCCCATGGCACCTCCCCTCGAAGCGGGACCGTTCAACAGGCATCGTGACGGGCAAGTATCACGTCGACAGCCAAGAGGCCGAAATTTGGTTCAAGCGCTGGAAGGAAGGCGTCACAGGCTTTCCCTGGATAGATGCCCTGATGAGACAGCTCAAGCAGACGGGGTGGATGCACCATCTAGGTCGCCATAGCGTAGCCTGCTTCCTGACGCGGGGAGGATGTTACATTGACTGGGAGCGTGGCGCAGAGGTCTTCGAGGAGTGGCTTCTGGACCATGAGCCTGCCTGCAACGCAGGTAATTGGCAATGGCTGTCGTGCACAGCCTTCTTTTCCCAATACTTCAGATGCTACAGCCCCATATCCTTCGGGCAGAAGTGGGACAAGCACGGCGGCCTGATCCGGAAGTACGTGCCAGAGCTCAAGGACTTGGACGCCAAGTATATCTACGAGCCGTGGAAGGCCCCCATACTGGACCAGAAGAAGGCCGGGGTGCGCATCACGGGCGACGGGCTTGCGAACAAGGAGCAGGGCACGTACCCCAAGCCCATGTTTGACTTCAACGAGCGGCGCAAGGTCTGCCTTGACGCCATGAAGACGGCGTATGGCGTCGGCCTGCATGGCAACGACAAGAAGGTACTCGACGGTAGCTGGAGGGGGGATTTCCCAGCGCCCGGCAAAGGGGAGGTGACGGGCGACTATGAGAATGATGACGGCGAGATGGCCGACCAAGAGGATAATGAAGCCCAGTTCAAGGGTGAAGGAGGACCGCAGGCTGGCGACAAGCATGATGTTGAGAAGAGTCCTGATGCCGCGCCGACCAAGAAGAAGCAAAAGACCTGAATAGAGGAGTGATGGTGCTTTGTTGTTGTTTTAGGGGGTTGGTAATATCACACTCTTAGATCTCTGGCTCCCCGGCGGCGAGACTCTATTATAAATTTAGCTTGGCCATCTTCTCCCATTCTTTTCTTCTGAGAGTGTGCCTTTTGGTAACTTCGGCGGCTGTAGCTGTTTCAACCACTCGGTCCTCCATCTTCACCAGGCCCTCGAACCCTTCGTCAACGCCCAAGAGGCTCGCCTTGTAGAACCACTCACGGGCTGCCGTCGGGTTCTCCTCGGATAGGGCCCTGGCCATCTGCAGGTTCGACCCGGCCAACTCGAGATGGCTTATAGATTCCAAAACATGGCGAGCTTCGCTACCCTGGCCCAAGTCGTTGAGTGCAGTAGCCAGCGTGATCTTGGCACGGGGGAACAGCTCAAATGCATCGCCTCCAACCTTGAGAGCCCCGTCGAGCATGTCCACGCAAGCCCGAGTCTTGCCAGCTGCGCGGAGCATCTCGGCCTGCACCGTGAGCACGTTGGGGTCGTTGCCCGCCTTTGCGAGCTGGCGGAACTTGATCTCGGCCCGCTTGACGAACTCGGGCCTGCTGTTCCAGGTCTCGGCGTTGAAGGCTCGCAGCGTGTTCATGCTCGTGACGAGCTGAATCGTCGAGGGCACGTAGCCCTGTTCTGAAGCCCATGCCCACATGCCGGTCCAGTAGTTGTGGCTCAAGGGGACGGTGTCTCGGATGATACATGCTAAATGATGTATGTGTCTCAGCAATGGACGGTCCTCTACGTTGGTGAATTAGCATATTGGGGGGGTCTCTGGCAGCTAGTTGTTAGCTTTCGAGGATGGATGGGGTGTTTTACTTCTGCTCGGAAAGGTGGCTGCCCACCATCTGCCACCCCCACGGGTCATGACGGCCTCCTCGTAGTCCTCGAGTGCTTTGTAGTAATCCTCGGGTGCTGTACCCATGTACGGCGAACCAGGTTTCTCAACCTCAGTCCTAAGCTCCGCGAGAGTAGGCAAAGGAGGAGGCGAAGCAGCTGGGGCAGGGCTGCTCGGCCTCGTGCGTCGCTGCTGCTGCTGCTGAGCTGTGTAGTACCGAGATGATGCGCCAGGATTTTTCCTGCAAACGCTGCATGAAGATGCCTTGGGACGAGCGCATATGGCTCCTAGGATGGCTGTTGATGGGACGAAGCCGAGGGCAACCCTCAGCGACCGTGATGAAGGCCGCAATGCCATTTTGTGTCCGAGATGAGAGATTGAGATTTGCAAAGATTCGACTATGAATGAGAACTTGAGCAAGTATGATTTCCTCTCTCTCTCTCTCTCTCTTTTTTTTTTTTTTTTTTCTTTCGAAATCTTGTTCGACACGTAATAGGTGTTGAACGATTAATCGATTTATTAATCAGTTAAGTGGGTGAAGGTGAAGAGCTTCAAGGTGGATTTTCTCTTTCAGCCAATTATGCGCGTCGCACGGCAAGGACCCACACAATTATTTTTTCGATCCTTTTTGATCTCAAATCATCTTCAGCCCTTGATTGATCAAGACAACTTTCCAATTCATCAAACAACAACAGAATTTTAATTATCAAGTTCCCTTTACGTCAGTAAAAGCTACTACTACTAGTTTCACCTGTTGGAACTTCCACATTCGGATATCCAATTGTTCCGGTCAAAGTCTTGAGGCCTCCTGTATAACCACGTGACAAGGAGCCATCTAGTCTTCTTTCTATATATATCTATTCTTTTTCTTATCCTTGGGCCACACACGCACCAACGACAAGACACAACAAGATGGTGGTCAAGACTCGGAGGAGAAAGGAGCAGGAAGCCGTCGAGGCCGCCGCCAAGGCCTCTGATGCAAATCAATCGCCCAATCAGAAGTTGCCCGTCAGAGCAAAGGACGATGATGAGAGCCCTCGAGTCAGCAAAGTCGCAAAGAGCTCGCTCACAGTCTTTGATGACGACGACGACGCTGCTGCTCCCATCCAGATCAAGGAGACCGTCGTCGTCGCCGATCCAAATCTGGTAAAGGACTCGGAAGAGGAAAGTTCTAGTGATGATGAGGCACCCGAGGCCGTATCGACGGCAAAAGTCGCCTCAGACGTCAAGAAGTCTGCCAAAGCGGCCCAGAAGGTGACTCAGGAGTGAGCAATAACCCCCATGTCCCCCCTTCTGCTGTTCACGAACCATGTTTTTTTTTCTTTTTTCTAACCAGAGACACAAAGGCAAAATGCACTGCAAAAGCGCAAGCGCCAGGAGAGAGACGCCCTGCTCAAGCAACAAGCAGAGCAGCGCAAGCAGGCGGAGAAGCAGGCGGAGAAGCAGGCCGCAGCAGACGAGGACAGGGAGGAGGAGGAAGGCTCGGAACCCGCCACGGCTGAGAAGCCCAGCTGGCAAAAGAACCTGGACAGGATCCAGATGCCCAACCTCTTGCCGATGGAGTACCTCACCGACGAGTCTAGCGAGGACGAGGATGGCGACGTTGACATGGACGAGGACGCCGCCGCCGATGAGCAGGCAGCGCCGAAGCGCAGGAAGGTGGCCAACGTCGAGCGCGACCTCGCCCGCCTGGACAGGGGGCCGAGGGACCAGAGGGTCGGATCGACGGCGTACCGCGTCGCGAGAAAGTTTGACGAGAAGCTGGCGCCCAAGGCCAAGAAGCAGTCTCAGAACAGCAAGGAGCTCCTGTTGAGAAGAAATAGGACACCAGTGCAGCCTCGGAAGGGCTTCTTCACGAAAGCTTAATCTATTTTTTCCCTTTTTTTTTTCCCTCACTCGCAGTCTATTGTAGATACCAGCGTTTCTCGCTAAGCGCTTTTGTGTTGTTCAGGTTCAGTGCTAATTCAATTTGATGACTCTTGCGACTAGAATTGTCTCTGCTACTAGTACTCGTAGATCTGAAGACCGACAACATCAGGCCCAAACTCGCCCTCAGGGGGCGCCGAGAAGACCACACTATTCACATGGCCCTCGACAAACCCATCCAGCTCAATCTTGAGACGCCCCGTCTCGTACCAATCGCCGCCGGACAGAGGGAATGCCCACCGCTTGCCCTCGGCCCCGTTGACGCCGATGGTCATGTTGCGCGTATTGGTGCCCTGCCCCCACGCCTCGTGGAAATGGTACTCGTAGTTGACATAGTCGACGCCGACCAGGAGAGCGCCGTCGCGGGGTGACGAGACCGACTCGAAGGCGACTGCTGCGCCGCCGCCAGCAACGTCGACGACCTTGTTCCCGACCGGATAGCAGCCTTGCGGGCACTCCACCAGCGAGGCGTTGCCAGAGGTCATGGCGTCTTGGACCGAGTAGTACGCAGCCGGCCGAGGGAGCTCGGCCGCCTCGACGACGTCGCTCAGCACCAGCATCCGCAGCTCATGAGGGCCGAGCTCCATCTCCTCGATGCCGGAGACGGAGCCATCCTCGGCAGTCCACGGGTTCCGAGCCGCGGCCTGGGACACGCCAATCAGCCCGAGGTCGACCTGGACGACCTGGCTCTCGTTCCTCCAGTTGGCGACGCCCACGACCTTGCGGCCGCCCGAGAGCTCCCCGGCCCAGATGTCCCACTCTTCCTCGGTGTAGCGAACGGCCAGCTGCGCCGCCTGGGCCAGGGGGTCCTGGTTGATGGCAATGACCTCCCCGTTGGACATGATGCTCAACGAGTCTTCCGGGAGCTGCGAATCGACCATGGCGGCGCCCATGATGAGAGGTGACTTGAGCATGGACCAGAGGCCGAAATGGAAGCGTTCTTCTTCGGGAGAGAGGGCCCCGAAACCGATGCTGTACACAAAAGGAGAAACACATACATCCATGCGTCAGTAGTCGGGAGAGAGAGAGAGAAAAGGCTATGCCGGGCTTGTTTGCTTGCTGGCTTACACGAGCATGTCCAGGTCCGCGAAAGCGCCCATGGTCGTATGCTTGACATGCGGTACAGCCTGGTTCACGATTCGCCAAATGCTCCTCCAGTGATGAAAGATGTCATTGCTCATTCTCCAGCTATTGCCTAGCGGCGCCGCCCTGAGAAATAAATCATGGTCAGTTTCGTATAACTGGCTCGCGGTAGGAAAGGTAGTTTCTTTTGCCAAGAGGAGAAGAAAGCCGTCAGGCTACCTCACCATTCAGGCACGTTCTCGCCCACGCCCCATTGGCAGAGGAAGTACTTGATGTCCCGCTCAGTGCTATCCAGCGCCTCGCCCATCTTAATGAAGCGGTCGGGGCTGCGTGACTCGGGAGAGTCAATCTCCACCATGACGGTAGTGGAGTTTGCGTAGCAATTGTCGTATCTACATGACAGACAGACAGACAGAACGGACTCATCAGCCATCTTTCCCGCACGATTTTTCTCTGCATATAGAATATTCGATGCTACGTACTTGAGAGCATCTCCGCCCCATTCCTCAAACGACTGTGCATCAATCTCCTCAAACCCTGAATGAGACGTATATTAATTAGCCAACATGATCAACCGCCCGTCTATTAGGTAGGTAGAGTTTTTAGTAACCAAGCGAGGCTGGGACTTTCTCGTCACCCCCGCACTGAAAGTGCCCAGCACCAGAATACAGCTCAAACTCGAGCCCGAGATGGTGGATGAAGTCACCCAGGGCCTTGCCCCCGGAAGGGAACAGCGCAGCATTCCACGCCAGCCTCCCCTCGTCATCCCGATCCCGCCCCGGCCAGCCGCAGTCAACGGTCACGATGCTGTAGCCCAGGTCCGCGAGGCCGAGGTCGACCATGGCTCGGGCGTTGGCGCGGATCATGTCCTCTGACGGCTCGCAGGCGTAGGCGTTGTAACTGTTCCAGCCCATGGGGGGAGTAGTCGACCTTGTTGTTTTGGCCCTGGCACCCCCCACGGCTACCAAGGCAAACAGGGATGAGACTGTAATTGGAAACATATCAGCCGACGACGATGGTGATGATGATGATGATGGTGGTGATGATGATGATGAGGTCACGACCATTGATGATGGACACTAGGTGCGGGCTGTCTGCACTTATAGCATGATTTCGATGCCACGCGCTTGGTACCTCCTTCTCCATTCTTGCCCTCCTCGCTCCAAAGGAAAACCCCTCCAGATATTTGCCAATATTCGCGATGCTTTATAGCCTCGCCAATCACATTGACTTCCCCGCGTAGCATCCTTGCATGGGGGGAGCAACAGCGTTACCCTAGAGCGAGAGCGCCGCACGATAGGTACTCCCGTAGAAGCCGGTTTTAACAGCCTTTTCTTAAAAAAAAATAAAAAAAAAATCAGAGGCGAATTAAAGTAGATATTTAACATTTAGTATTAACATTTAGTATTGTTTTATATCCCTTTGCCGTCGAGTCATCGAATGAAAAGGGTTATTTTATTCCCCCAATATCATTTGCAACCCCCACGATTTGCACGAGCTTATCAACTCCATCTTGGCGGACCAATCCCAACCAACCTGCAGCAAACACACGCAGCAAACACACACACACACATTCTAACACTATAGTCTCCTCTATTGTACTGACCGATTGCAGTCAGCGTAAATAGTTTTTGCAACAACACCAATTCCAACAACACCAATTCCAACCTCACCAATGCGCCAAAGTCCAAATCGGCACTCTCATTACTCCCTCCACACAACATGCAGCCAATTCCCCCACACACCTCTCGTCGTCAGAACTCTAATGCATAGTAGATAGACCGAGACCAGGGGTTCGTGGGGATCTCAATTGGGGGGGGGGGGTCCAGTGCAGTGCAGGAGGCTAGCAAACGCAGCAGATCGAAAAGGGACAGGCAGGCGGCGGGGCGCGCTGAAGAAAGACGCACGCCCACACTAACAGTAGTCTTTTGTTCTGCTCGTTTTTCTACTGCAAAAAGCGCCTCTACTTTGAAAGTGTAAAAAAAAAAAAAAAAAACCGCGAGTCAGTCCTGTGCCCTCGACCGGGGCGAGACGCTAAGAATGGCTCCGTTGTCCTACTAACATTGATCGCCGTAACGCCACTGCAATAATCTGATGATGGCCAAGTTGAGACGAATTCCCATATCACGCGACTGTCAGTTCGTCAAGAGGCTTGACAGTAAGTACTACTGCACCAGCTGGTCTCGTGCTCCCTGTGAGCGGGGTGATAAAACCCAAGTAATACTGCGTGTTTGGGACAAATCTTATTTGCCGACGAGGCCAACGAGGACTTGCGGGAACTTGTTGCAAAGAACTCGCATTCTCCCAGTCACGGCCATTGAAGCTTTTTCCAGGCTTGTTAAAACTAAACGTCACACAGGTAATAACGAGTTGGACTAACCACGGCTACTGAGACCCCGAGATCTGGGTGCCCCGGTCAAATTCTAGTTGTATCACAAAGGAGGATCTGGCTCTAGGTTTTGACACATACCACTCACTACCTTTGCGAGGGCTGAGACACGTGGCTGAGTGAGGCTGACAAGTACATAAGTAAGCAAGTAAGTAAGTAACGGCTGTAGTCGTGATATGTCCGATCTTGCTATTCCAGATCCTGGGTTTATGCGTCGAGATGAATTGCCCCAACCGGAAGATGGATCTCGAAGCATTGTATAGCTTCCCTGATCGAGTGGGCGTGTCTCATGGCTTACCGGTATTATCGAGTCTGTCTCATAAACGCTTCAACGAATGACGTTGCTGTGCTTAAAAAGGCCGGACCCTGAGAGTCATGACCATGTGTCTCGCGTGAACTAGCTTTACTACCTCAGGGCTACACGGAGCATATTTAAGAATTGCCTCCCGGGTGCAAAGGCCGGTTGTGGGCTTGACTATTGATCCATCTGTGTCTCATCAGCCCTCACAATCACCAAGTGAAAATGAACCGAACAATGCCAACACTCGAGGTTAAGCGGGACAGGCCGATGGCTATACGCGGACCTGGTCAAGTACGCAGTACAATGACTTATTCAAGGTTTGATGATTCAACTCAGATGAGGCGGGGAGGCCGAAGACTCGATCGAGTGCCTTGGACTCGCCAGACAAATCATCTTCAACAATGAACCGCGCATCTATGCTCTTGCAAGGTAGCTTTGCGCCAGAAGCCATAAACAGCAGGAGCCTTAAGAGGTACAATCATACAATGTATGTAGTTGTGTAGGTACTCTGTACGGAGTACGGAGTAGGCTTGATCCAAAAACCAGTCCCGATTGTAACTGGTCCACTTGGGTCATCCACTCGGAGATTTCGTTCATGTTCAGTCTGGCTGGCAAGCGGATTTTTGGAAAAACACAACTCCATGAGACCCAGGTTTTGGTACCGCTTACACCATGAGGTAATGGTCAACTATTGCTTCAGGCGACTGTGCCTTTGTCGGCTGAGACGGGAAACCCTTCGAGACACCAAGGGACATGACGAGGCCTATACTCCGTACACACGGTATGGCGAGAACAAATCTCTTGGCTTTTACTACATACCAAGGTCGGGCCTTGGCCTAGTGAAGCACTAGCCCTAGGCAAAGCCTGGCAAAACCCAACGCTGCTTGGCTGTGAATTCGAGGCTTAAATAAATCCTTGTAGATAAGAGACAAATCGCAGCTGGTAGAAAATCGGGAGTGATTGCAGTCAAAACCCGGAACGCCTGCGCAGTGGACTTGATCCATGTATTGAGCAGAATATCCGAGCCTCCACCGTTGCACATTCGAAACATGCTGCCGGTCATAGTCGATACCGGGAAGTTGGGTTCCTGGCCCTAGACCTTAGTCGGCTTGCTTTGATACAGATGTACTGGATCACGTTCCATATTACCGCGGATATCGTTGCGAGATATCAGGCACTGCAGAAACTGCTTTTCTCTTGGTACTGGTGACTATAGGTCTGTGCGGCACAGAGTACATCTAGGGGGGCAACTGATGATACTTGTAGGTATGATAACATCGAAGCGGGCTGACGTAGTGCCCTTTCATCCCTTGGGCACCATCACACGCCTGCATAATAGCAGGTTACGTGCAGTTGGTGACGGTGCAGGACCCGCGAACCGTAAGCTGAAACCTTTCTATAACCACGAAGCCAGCTCAACCACCATCAGAGTGTGAATGGACCAAGCTGAAAGTGCTGGTAACTCTCGTTCCTGGTTGGTCCAGACTATTTGCCGCCATCGACTTTACTGCAATTGTGGGTAGGCTTGGCCTGCAGCTTGCGGCCACCTGTCGGGTGATATAACATGACCCAGCATCGTGGTAGCAGCCAGTGGAGGATAAGGGTTGTGGGCATCTTGCAAAAATGTTTCAGAGGGGTCAAGATCCGAAGTCACCTCAAACCAACATTGATGTCAGTCGTGTGTCATGTCTTGTCTTGTTCTTGTTATCTCCGCTGGATTTTCTCATCTCGCACAAGGGTTCTTCGCAGGCACACCATCATGAATTGATTTGGGCTACGGAGTATATGAACGCGACGTGCCGTTTGTGGGCGGATCCGTCAATGTCGAACTTGAGGGGCACTATGGAGTAATCTGAAGATGAGGAACGAGCGCCCAAAAAGTCTTGCCGTTGGAGTCTGGAGATGCCGAGATGTCGATCCCGGCGCTTTCGGGGGTGTCCAAGTCGTCTGCAAAACATGATCCGAGAAAGTCAGTCGAAATCCATACGGGAAGCTTAGAAGCCTACCTAAATACTGTACTTGCGGATTGCAACCCCCCGATGTTACTGCAGGTTGAACGAAGGATTGCTACCGCATCCTATACACAAGTGCGTGCATGAGTACTCCGTAGTCGTACTTGTAGGCTCAGATAATGACCCTGGTCTGCGTTGTTGAAATGTCAGAAAGTCCCATTTTGCGCGCCCCTATCATCACATGCAAGGCAAATGAACAAAGAGAGTTTGATATGTACAATTTGTTAATCCCTGCCGTACGGGGTTATGGCGTAAAAAGTGACATGGCAAATGGGATCAATGGTTGACGATCTGGGGAATGTACATGTAAGTACTGGTACTCCGTACTGTCAACGATTACTAGTAGTAGGTACTAGTAGTACTGTACTACTACTACTAGTAGTAGCAGTAGTAGTATCGGCTTGCTGAATCTGCACAATAAAACAATGGAAAAGGCTGTGGATATACAAGGAGAGCGAGTAGTGTTTCGTACATATGCTCGGATGGTAGAAGAGCGGAGATGTGCATCCATTCCCCTCTTTCCTCTCGATACTCCCACTCCGTACTGGTAGGTCAATGGGTAGTATTGGCCTGCTTGTCCGATAAGTGTGCTTGTGCTTGTGCTGGTGCTTGTGCTTCGTTTGTGCAGGGGAAGGTGCTGGCGCTGGGGAAGACGCAATCGGACAGTGCTGTTCTCCGTATGCCGTACAGGTCTGCAACCCTTACTGACCTAAATACATACCAAAGGACCTTAATGTTTGGCAGGATGAAGCCAAGTCTTTGTCGTTTGGTAGGGTATACCTACTCCGTGCCAGCCACTGAAACCCCAAAACATGCACCTCCAACTGCATTGAGTAAATCCGCGCAGGCCGCAGCCCGCTGGGGCGGATCGCTTGCGGCAAGTCAAGGGCGGGGCACAGCAGGCTCCTCCTGCCTTGTCCTCAAAGCAGCCCTGAGCCAAACGGCAGCAGCAAGTGCCAGGAGCTGGCACTAATAAACTCGCACCGTGTGTGTACTGATGCCCCATGCCGCACGTGTTGCGGCGGGTTCTGGCAGCTGTTGCACCGTGTGTGTGTGCTGTAATTTTCTTTCACATTTGGCCCTTGAGGGGAGGTGGGGGATGCCTAGGTTTCAACTGTCACGGATTCATCACTTCGTCCCCATCTGGACCAAGATGACGATGTCGTGAGTTTTATACGAAGTACGGAGTACGAGTACTCCGTATGTAATGACTCTCCGATTCCCCAATTCTCAAGCCATGGTCGCGACATGATGGTCATCAGGCGAATAGTCTCAATTGTCAAGCAATTGGATATGTGATAGGTACGGCGCCGCCTATTATGGATGACCAACTACTCCGTACTACTAACTACTACTACTAATACCTAGTACCACACGTCTACTAACGGCTTTATGTCTTCAACCGTTGCCGACCTCATGAACATTGCTATTGGCCCCAGTGATCAGCAGAGACACGCGGACCGTTCCATGTTGCTCTCCCCTTCCAAAGGCATTTCGTCAGTCGGTTATTATCTGCTAATGACTTTTGCCTCCCAGTAAGTCGGGCCTTGTATTGATGCTAGGGGCAATCGACCACGTTATTGTAATGTTGGCTTTTCGGGCACTGCAGCTATTCCATGATGCGCTTTCAGCGTGGAATCAGGCATTTTGTCACCGAGGTGACTCTGTCAAGAAAGCCACAGCTATTCTTTCCTTAATGCCAAAATTGCTTTCTCTCCGACTCCTCTGCCTGCCTGGGGCTGCTGCCGACAAAGAAAATCTTTCGTCTTGGGCAGCAGGCCAGGGGCGACGCTGCTACGTATAACTGAGCCACATATAGGTAGACATGAACTGGGTGTGGCTTTCAATATTGCAAGCGTCTCTCACTACGGAGTACCTAAACTTGGTTGCCCACACTCCGTATGGATCTGCACCCTCACCTTCCGCACTAACAATGAATAGGTACTACTTTTCGCTGTAAAGCTTGGCCAGCCCTCACCATGTATAACCACCAAAACGAGAGAGCCGCACTGAGACTTCATCTGAGGACAAAGGAAAAGAAGAGTTTTGCTGCTTGGATATTTGGCCAAGATAAAACGGCCTCCAAAGACTGCTTCCGAGGCACATGGCAGGATATCCTGACTGGGTTTAGGGGAACCCTAGAAAACCACCAGCGCCCACGCGGAGCACGGAGCGCACTTCATCTCTGGACAGCCCTTTGTACTAGTACCACCACGGGCCTTCGCGACCAGGGCCTGGACGAGGTCGCACCACTAGCACATTTGGACTGGTCAGGGGTAAGGGCCCTTGTCTGAAGTCGACGTCGGCGCAATTTTGGCATGTTTGCAAAAGCAATCTGCTCGTGGCCCCTTTAATCGCCGCTGGTTCCTGCATCCTGTCTGCATCTTTGACCGGACAAGTTGTCAGTCATCAGTCTTCTAGTCTGTCAACTCGTTACTCTCTTCTTCCAGTGTGCTGCTCAGCTTGCTGTTGCAGCCCTGTCCCCGTTTACCGAGAGGTGACATTGATGCCCTTTTCACCCTTACCTCTCCCCCCCCCCCCCCC
>PXOB01000350.1:0-39073 GCA_003012115.1 Trichothecium sympodiale
CTTCTTCTTCTCCTCCTTCTCCTCTGGTTCTGGCCCTTTTGATAAGCCATGTTATTCACATACTACACTCCGTTCCGTCGTCCTCTCCTGGCCGCCTTCTTCTTTCAATCTTATGATAAGACACGGAATTCTTTTTCCTGTTCGACGGTTTCTTTCCATTGTAAATCCGTATAGGCCATGAGTTCCTCCAAAAAGCCGAAGCTGTCGGCCAGCATGGCCAATGTATCTTATACGAATGCCGTCTACTTCCCGAATGAGCGCATCTACAAGGGCGATACTCCTGGTCAGCTCAACTACGGCTGCGTAAACATGGTCTACTATGCATATGCCGCTGTTGCTCCCGATGGATCGGTGTTTGTGAGTATGGTTTTCTCGAGGTAAAGGGGGTGGGAGGGGGGAGAAAGACGAAAAAGCATGGAATCCTTTTCTCGGCTAACAGTTGTGTGTGTTTTTTTCTTTTCTACATGGTAGCTCAGTGATGAATGGGCAGATGCAAAAGCGCCGGTGGACGGCGTCAACGGGGGCTTGGGGTCTCTGATGCACCTCAAGCAAAAGCACCGCCATCTCCAGGTCATATTGTCCATTGGCGGCAGCAACGCAGCGAGTGTGTTTCCCGCCGTGGCTGCAAACACTCTGTTGCGAGACAACTTTGCTCGCTCCGCGAGAGGCCTGGTTGAGGCATCTGGGCTCGACGGCATTGACGGTATGTAAGCAAGGTCTCTTTCTTTCTTTCTTCTTTCCCCCAACACCCGACAAATCTCATGTCCTCCTTGGAAGATACGGGCTGCTAAAATGGAGACGAATCCTTCTTTTGCGATTGTAGTGACATGGGAATGGCCAAACAATGCCCAACAGGCACACGACTTCCTCTCACTCCTGGCCGCCATCCGCATTCACCTGCCCGAGGACCGATTCTTCCTATCGGCGGTGCTGCCGGCGCACAAGGTAATCCTCCAGCTCGTCGACCTCCGGGCCGTGGCCGAGTACGTGGACTGCGTCAACCTCATGGCCTTTGACCTGTTCGGGCACTGGAGCGCAAAGAGCGGCCACCACGCCCAGCTGTACGCCCTGGCCAAGGACGAGGATTCCGGGTCGTCGGGCGTCGCGCACCTCATCTCGCAGGGCGTGCCGGCCTCCAAGATCCTCTTCGGCGTCCCCGTCTACGGCCGAAGCTTCCTCGACGCCACGGGGCCGGGGCAGAAGTTCAAGGGCGCCGCCGGTGACGCCGGCACGTTTGAGTACAAGTCTCTCCCCTGCCGCGGCGTCAAGGAGGCCGTGGACAAGAGGCATATCGCCGCCCAATGCGTAGGCACCGACGCCGGGTTCGTGACGTACGATAACCCCGAGACGGTCAAGTCAAAGGCCGACTTTTGTAAGCAGAAGGGTCTTGCTGTAAGTAGTCGTTTTTTCTCAAGACATGCATGGCTCTGTAGTGCGTACTACGGCAGCACATGCCGCCGGCGTCTTTTTTTTTTTCTCTAACACGGAAGTTTTGGCCAGGGGCTTTTCTACCACCACGGCGCGATTGATTCAAAGGACAAGTCGAGGAGCCTGATTGCGGCTGGTTTCCGCGCACTCCATACATCCTAATCTTTTATTTTATCAGTTTAACGATTCTGCATCATTGGGAGGGGCGAAACAGCATCAAAACGGAACGGAGGATGGGCGGAGGGACAAGCAAAAAGCATAGCATGGCGTTTACTCGGTGGAACACACACATACACACGACAATCAACGGGGCGAGGTGAAAGCATCCAGCGTAAAAACAAAGGGCATCGTCATCAGTAAAAAAGGGGGGGTTTCACAAAACGGACTTGTTGAAAGCAAACAAGCACCACGTATACAAACCACACGATATCCCACTGACATTCCACTTTCATCCCATAAGACTTGCCAATAGAACAAACGGGTTCTTGTGGTGTCACAGTCGTCAAGCAGTCAAGGATTCCCCTGTGTGTAAGCCGTGTTCCTCCCTCCATCTCTCAATCCCTCCTTGACAAGGGGAAAGCCAACCAACCATGACATGACAGCTCACGGAGCCATCCAACGGCTCGAATACTCGGGAGATTAGCTTCTCAGCTAGCATTTGTCCAATATCCCGAGCCGACGCCTGCAGGTCGTGTGGACAGGTAGAATACGACCTCGGACGATAAGAGCAAGGGGGGGGTTTTCCAAGAGGGGGCCCAGGGAGGCGAAGGAGATGCAGGACAATGAATGACATGGCATGATGACTGCATCAGGGCGTGCGGAAAGAACAACTAACTGATGATTTGAGAAAAACGATGCTGCTGCTGCTGCTGCTTCCTTCTCTGCAAGGGTCAAGTCAAACCCCGCCGTTTTGCAACGACACCCAACGTTATTAGCCATTTTTCAACCCTCCCCACAAACGCGGGCAGGTGGCCAGACCCGTTCAAATCTGGGGAGGGGGGAGGGGGAAAGGTCTCGGTCCCCGTCCTGGCTTGCAGATACGCAAGCAAGCTGTATTACAACTTTTCCGCGTCTGCGACCGGACAGAAGGGGTAGCGACGGACGCCAATAGGCTGAAGGGGGAAAGGAAGGGGGGGAAGGCGGGGGATTGAAGGGAAAGGAAAGCTTGTTGGATGATATGCTAGCCTCACCGTCCGGACCGTTTATTTGAATGCAAGCCCTTCCGAAGGTGTGCGTGTGTGTGTGAAGTTTCTCACAACCCTCTCAGTTGAGTGACGGAAACAGGATTGCACATCTGATAAGAAGGTGGCAATCGATTAATGGAAAGCGCAGTCGAGAGTTGAAAGGCCTTTTTTTTGTCTTTTTTTTTTTTCTTTTTTTTTTGGCCTTGGAATTTTCTCGGATATCAGGCGTCGACAAAGCAGCCTTTAGCTATATACAAACCAGTTGACGAAATTCCTCAAGGCATGCACAAGTACCTGAGTTGAACGAACCCTTGTCTCACTTCACGTGTTGTGCCAAGCAAGATGCATACGGAGTACAAGTAGGTAATGACAAAGCCCCCCAACTACTAGTGCACCTTGATGAACGTTTTTTAAAACTACTTTACTTTACTTTTAACCTAGAGCAACAAGCTCAAGCTTTCCCCGCCATTCAGCTTTGTCGAATAAGCTTCATTTCCATCAAAACAAGAAGAAAAGAAAAAGAAGAAGAAGCAAACCCCCAATCACGAGACACAAGTGGTCATAAGATAGCGTCATTTTTTCTTCCTTTCAACGCTTCTTCTTCTTTTTTTTTTTCCTCCTTTCCCAAAGATGCAGTCAATTGACATCCACCACCAATCCATCAGCCGCAACACAACCTCGTAGCCCGCCATGTCCGACACGGGCAAAGATGCCGCTGCCGCCGCCGCCGCCGCCGTCCCGCCATCGCCATCAATCAAGGAGCAAAAGCAGCAGCAGCAGCAGCAGCAGCAGCAGCAGCAGCAACAACCCCAACGCCAGCCATCATCATCATCATCATTACCATCATCGACATCGATACGACCGGCGACGGCGGCGGCGGCGCCCCCCTCGTTCGAACCCCTCTTCACGCTAGTCACCAACAGCACCACCAACACGACGTCGCACCCCCGCGTCCGCTACCTCTTCACCGACGACGACCCGTCCATGATCCAAGAGCAGCACCAGCAGGACCGGGATCTCCGGGACCCCTCTTCGCACCGCAGCATCGTCGTCGACCTCGCGCCCTCCGAGGGTGGCCCCGAGACGACGACGACGGGCGCCTGGAGGGTGGGCTGGGCATCGAGCCTCGACCCCGACTTCGCCGTCACATCGTCTGCCGTCAGCGTGCAGCAGGGCGAGGACGGCGGCGCGACGATGCTCAAGATCGAGGGCGTCGAGAGGGAACCCGTCGACGTCGCCGGCTCGACGACGGCCGGAGAGGGCAACGGCAGCGGCAGCGGCGGCAGCGGCCAGGTGGTGGTCGCCGGGGGGGAGGAGGTGGAGGCGCTCGTCGACGACTTCAAGCGGAGGATGGGCTTGCTGGCCAAGGTCGTGGCCGAAGGTGAGCGGAGGAGAGCCGCCGTGGGTGACGAGGCTGTTGAAATCGAGCATCAACCAGGCGGCCATGGCGCCGGCGGGAATCCCTCATAAGAACCCTGGTGGGAATCACTACTACGCCGTTGAGAGGCCAGCTTCCAAGGGCAGCGGCGCTTGATCATCAACATGCCGCGAAGAAATGAGACTCTATATACAGACTCTTATCTAGACTCTTTCACAACGGACCATGTCGGAAACGCAAGTAGCATCTATTGTTTCTACTTCAACTCGGGCCCGTCACCGCAGAGTTCTTCATCGACTTATTTCACAGAGGCGAACCCAGGCGCCCATGATCATGTTTGCTTTTTTCTTTCTTTTTTCCTTTTGTTCTATTATTTGTTCGGCGCAACGGAACCTTCGGCTTGGCGCATCATTCCGAGTTGCGACATGACTTGTTTAGCATACGCACAAACTTTACTTCACTCCATCGAGACTTTCTCTTATATTACGATATATTTAGATAGAACCCATCTCACTTTACGCTTGCAATTGCCATCAACATTGCATATCCCAATGGACTCTTTAAATTAATGAAGCAACAAGTTATCGTGCGTAAGAAACGCCTCCGCCCCAGATGCATAGAAAGCAACAACAGAAAGAACTCCCCACGCCGCGGGCACGTGGGAAAACAGGGGGCGGTGTCGGTATAATAAACAGCGCAAGTAAAAAAACAAAAAAAGAAACCAAATCCATCGCGTGGGTAGTATGTTCAGTGGAATATTTGTCACGCCGGGGTAGCGTGTCCAGGACCGCATTCCTCGTTTGCCTTTTTTCATCTCCTTATTCTCTCTCCTCGGCATGCGCCTCTTCTTTCAAATTTCCTTCGTTGAGAAACAAAAGAGATGCATGAAAAGCTGTGTGTGAGTACCATGTCCCACTCGTTCTAAGTGTTGCCAAAATTATGCCCGCAAACGCTGTTTTGCGTGGTTTCTAAACGCAATCCTGTCGTACTTTTCCTCCGCCTTACTCCTCGAATCAATCAACATTTGCCATTTACGACGGGGGCATAACAGGCAAATGCAAACGCCCAGGCATCAGCTGGGACATTCTGTCAGCTGCTTGCGCATCTCGCAACTGGCGGCCTGCAATGCGGGAAACGAAAGGCAGAACCTCAGCCTCGATAGCACGTTTATTGCTGTTGTTGCCGCCGCCGTTGTTGTTGTTATCGTTGTTGGGCTTGATGACGATGAAGTAAACTACGAGAACAATGACAATGATGGCGATGATGAGGACTGAAGGATGTTAGCAACTCTATAAGAACCGTAAATGTAAACCATCCAAAACTTACCACCAATACCAAGGCAGATCCACTTCTTCTTGCGAGTCTTCCTGGCGGTGTCGACGGCCACACCAATCTCCTCATTGCCCTTGTCAAGGTTATCAACAACCTCCTCGCCCTTCTGCTCAATCTGCGTGACAGCAGCCTCCTGCTGAACAACCAGAGTGTCCATATCCTGGAACAGCTGCGTGAGCTCGTTCATCTGTTGCTCGATCTTGAGCAGAGCTTGGTGACGATCCTGAACGGCGCTCAGGGCGGCACGAGCGCGGCCCTGACGATCGCTCTGCATCATAGCCTGCTGGAAGACCTGGCCATTGGCGGTATCCTCGACGGCAGCGCGAACCTCGTCCTCGGGGGCGTCAGGACGAACGATACGGTATTGGCGGGCCATCTGGTCCTGCGTGCGCTTGCGGAATTGCGACTCAACCTGCTGGTACATGGTGATGGCGGACTTGAGGTTACGGTCGACACGGCCGATATGAGGGCTGTTCTTGGGTGTGCGAGCGTCAGGGTTGGACTTGACTTGACGAACACGCTCAGTCAGAGCGCGATAGGTGGCCATGGTCTCGGAGGAGAGAGAGTCGAGCTGGCGATTGGCCGCGCTGGATTGGGAGCTGTCCGCATCATCGAGGGTACGCTGCTGCAGCATGCGGAGCTGCTCAAGGTTGCGCTGGATGCCCTCGATACCGCGATCAATGTCGCGGCACTCGTTTAGGATAGCGTTGGGGTCGGTTTGGCCGACAGAGGCGCCATTATGAGCAAGGGGAGCCATCTCGACTGATCCTTCATACGTCAATTTTCGATTGCCCAACTCAATTGAGATTGGACGTGTTTTCGCACCTGCGTAACCGCCATCCAGGGAGTTGTTGTTATTGTTGTTGTAACCACCGCCTCCGTAGGGGTTCTGGCCGTAGCCTTGGGACTGGCTAGGCGCGCCATAGCCTCCCGGGGCAGGATCACGCTGGTCGTAAGGATTATTACCTCCGTATCTAGCATCACGCTTCTGTCAGTCCATTATTCGACTGAGATCGCGATTCATATGTATTCTTTCTGCGGCACGTCGTGCAAAGTAGGCGCGCAGTCATCGTCGCGATTTCGGAAACGTGGCTTACCCGTACTGTCGAGACATGTTAGCGGAGTTGCACAGACTTTACTGCCAGTAGATGTGAATTAAAGGGAAATGCGAGTATAATTTTGGTCGAGGATGGCCAAACCCCCATTAATCAGAGACGTTGCGCATCATACAACGTGATCGGGGCGGAAGTGTCCATTGTTCACTTCGGTACAGCTGGCCTTTGTCTAGAGCTCAAACGCCAACAGTCTAGAAAATCAAGCTGAAACACTTACGCTCATGGCTGCGATTTGAGGGACGGGACTTGACCGTCGCTAATTGATGTCTCCCCGAGAAAGAAGTATCAATTCCCTCTGCTCTTTTCAGAAAAAAAAAATGACAATAGTATCGAGATGAGGACGGGGATTGGAATAATGGAGGATCCGCGCGAGAAGGGAAGAGGGAGAGAGCGTACAAGTACGGAGTAAGATTGCTTGGCTCGCGAGGAAATGGAAGGCAATCAAAAGGGGTCTCGCCCTGCTGCGTCTGTTACTCTAGCGTGCTGCCGCCGGGACATTACCTGGGACATGCCTGGGGGGGCGCCTTCATGGGCCTCCAAGGGTGGGCTTTGGACATGGTGCTGGAAGTGGGACCTTGACTCGCCCACGCCCACAATCACCGTCGGGAACTTTCAATGGAACTTTCAATCCAAAGATTTTCCCACCTTCCCTTTCGCTGTCACTGCTCGTCACTGCCACCACCAATGCTATTACGGGCTGGTTCCACTGGCTAAGTCATGCTGCGCTTTTGGGGCTGATGTTCATCCCTCGGTCCACACAAAAGAGCAACGTCTCATTGGCGAGGGCATGCAGACGGCTGCCGCTCACTAACACACCTTGACGCAATTGTCGCCATCCGATCTCTTGAGTCAAAACTGTGACGCCGTTGCAATTCAGATGAACAGGGAGACAACACATTCGATAGACTACCGGAACGATAACGTCCTATCAACTCGCGCTTGCCCCCCGACTCTGCTGGTCCAATCCCTCTCTTGTCCTGCCTCCAAGCTCATGAAAATCAAGTTTCCCCTTGATGAACCCAGAACTTTAATCTTTAAATAGGTGGATCCAGCCTCGATCAATCTTGGTTCGATTGGTTCCCGTAAACCCTGAGGCGTAATAGAACGCTAAAGAAAGGACAAATTTGGGTGTCACGGAAGCCCTACCTACCTAGGCAGTAGTGTGGTGGCTGAACCAAGACTGCCAACTTTAGGCATCTTTTTGCGTTAGCCATAGGTTTAATGTGACCGCAACTTGGTGTTAATGGCAATGTTGGAGTGTCGGTCATGGACAGAAACTTAAGACTCCGTTCCCTGACCAAAGGCCGGGAAGATCTCGTATTGGGACTCTGCTCCGTCCCACTCTAGCCCTCGAGTCCGTGCAAGGCCTTCATCCCAGAGCCTCGCTTATACAAGTACATGACCAAGCTCATGCAGGTAAGCTGACTTTTATTGACAGCGTTCTTACCACCTGGCAGGACAAGTAGCACGGAGTAGTGATGGCTGAAAAGGAGCTGACAGTGTTTACGCTATTGTTCCCATTTTGTTGAGGCGTGATGGCACGAAATCATCAGCAATTTCAATCATGTTAACCATATAACCGCCGCAGACTACACTCCCAGGAGAACGCTACAATACAGCGTATGCAGAGACATAACTGACGGAGAAATCCCGGGGCGATTTGACCAAATTACTTCGCTCATACCGAATCACCTTGAATCTCGCCTTCTCGGCATTTCCAATCTCCTGTGCTAAGAGCTCTAGAGCTGCCATGGCGACACCAATGGGATGTCGACCGCAAACCGTGTTTCGCGTCAGCTTAAGATTGTCAACAAACTTGTCATGGCTTCCGCTCTGCACTGCATCCATGGCTGCCTCGTCGATCAACTTGATAGTCTCGTGGATTGGAGGCCCTTGGGGAGCTGGGTCACGGGTTGACAACTGTCGCAGGTCTGCTGGATCATGCGAAGGCGAGTAAACCATGTAATCAAAGTTTGACCCCCAGTGGCAGAAGTCGGAGCTGATGATGAAAGCATTGTCAGGATCTTTGAGGTAGGGGAGGAGAATCTTGCCTATGGCCTTCTCCTCATTGCGGTTGTTGTCGCCTATCAAGATTGGAACGATGGGCGGGAACCTGTCTTGGGTGCCGAAAGTTTCCTTGAGGCGTTTGTAGAGATATGGAAGATGCATTTCAAGCGAATGCTCAGATGAGTCCTTGCGTGGGGGGATATCATTCATTTCACCGGCTTCCTTGACCTTCTGGACCACGTCACGGTCGACGACGAGGTTGCCAAATGGTGTAGCATACTGACTAAACGTGGTGACTGCACAGCCGGACAGATAGTATGTGTGCGAGGGACCCAAGACAAAGACACGCTTGGCCTTGCTGAGATCAAGCGAGCTGTAAGCCCAAGCCGCACATGGTCCTGAGTAAGTATAGCCAGCGTGCCTGTGCTGTGTGATTAGATCGTGGAAGGTCCGGCAGTATGGTAGTAGAGTAGCTTACGGTGCGATGATGACCCGTGCTCCGGGAATCGGCAGGTTGGAACCATTGATGGTTTTGGGAACGTCGGCCATGTAACCGTCGAGCTCCTTGTCGAGCTCCTCAGCATCCCCCACGTACCAGGACCCCGCCTTGCCTGCTGGCCTAGTAGCCATCTCTTACCGTCAGGCTGTCGTTGAAAGATTGAATGGAAGAGATGTTTATGATCAATGTCAAATTTGAGTATAGTATTATCTTGTCGCGACGCAGGACGAGGATTTTGGAACGTACGGAGTATTGGGGGTTGTATGTGGTTCAGGATGAGCAGCGTTTAAGATCCCCGTCATGTCATCACCGCTGCAGCTCACAAAGTTAAGCTCACTTTCTGAGGTACGGAGTACATGTACCTAGAGGGACCCAGCGTCACGTGCCTTCACTTGTATGTACCTCAGCGAAACCGCACCTATGTATACATATAGAAACCTTTGCATCATATTCTCGTTATTATCAAATTCGGCCGACACCAACAAACCCCGATTTTCAAAGGCTTAAGACCGATGGACTGATCTAGAGAGGTAAATATTCCCGAGCTCAAGAGACCAGGTGATGCCTAAATGCATCGTTGCCTCATGCTGTCACCTGTATTACTACATTTACTTTCGAGGACTGGTAAATATTACTGGAAATGCCCCTTGCGTTACTAGCTGTCGTGCCCGCGGGGGCTCGCTATCTGAGGTTGCAGATATGCAACCTCCAAATATCAGTTTCAGGATTAGCACACGACAGCGTGAGAAGCACAGGTACTGAATAAGCACATTAAATGAGAGAACCAGCCTACCTTTTAGTAGCATGTCGTTGGCAATATTTTATCAGCTTGTCACCGAGTTTCGGGTACTTGCAGTTCCATGTCGGACAGGGTGCGGCTTGCGAAGGACACCGGGTACTCATGTCTTTACTCGGCAGTCTTCCGACGACGATCTGGATGGGTTCGGCCAGATCGAGGGAAACCCCTACCCTAGCTTGTACATAGGTGCGAGGTGAACTACGGTCTAGTCACACAAAACAGCTTTCTTGCGAATCAGCTGTAAAGCCGACTCATCCTACAGATACTGATACTCGGTGCGATTAGATTCCTACAGAACGAACTTGTTAGTTAGTGTAGTGTTTTAGTGTGGTGCTGTGGTGCTGTGGTGCACCCTACCACTGCAATGCGCTGTGTCGTCATCCATCGTAGCTGTTCGCGTGGACAGAAAGTACTCCGTACATAACGCCTAACGGGAAGCCTGGACCGGCTATCGGGTGGGAATGGGTAATTCCACCAGTGCAGATTGATAAAGTGGCATGATGTGATCTAAAAGCAGCCCCGAACCCCTCGTATGATTCCCTCCAATATACCGACGCACTGTTCGCACTTCTCGGAATTGAAGTTGGAGGCTCATTTTTATTTTTCTGTCTTTTCTTATTCACCTTCCCTGGCTTGTCTCCTGTCTCAGGTGTTGATCATGTTTCCTTAGCGAACCGTCAGGCTTTTGTTACAACTAGAAACATAAGCTGGAACGGTGGACATTCACCTCGGAACTCGAGTAGTAGAGGCGCGAAATATTACTCGGCACATATTCCGCAACTTCCTCTTTTCCCCCAGCTTCACACGAGTATTACATTTGTTTCACCAAAGTCACTGCCGCTTCTGCCGTCCTTTCCCTCTCTGGGGGACCTGTTTTTGAATTTAGGTGCTTAATCCTTGCACTATCGGAGTCCGAAGTTTCCTATACGGAGTACGGTACTCCGTACAGAAAGGTACCTACTTGTAGGTAACCACTGCAGTCCACTGTCAAACGGCCCCACCCGAGCCCAGGCGCCTCTTGAACCCACTTCCAACTCGCGCGCTCAACGCCATCTTTATTACATGCAGCTTTCTCCCCGTCTTTAATCTCATTCAACATCGCCATTCTTCCCTCGCGCATATTTTCCTTCCTATATCTCCCTTCGCATTAATCTTTTGGAGTCGTAGCGATCGACTGTCTCTTGCCGCGCGCTAGACGCCAGCTGCGCCGATACTCTTCCAACATGGCAGCCTCAAAGACGGCATGGTCAAAGAGCACCCGTATAAAGGTGATGATCACCATTGATACGGCCTTCTTCCTCCTGGAAATCGTGGCCGGGTTCCTCGCGCATTCTCTTGCCCTTACTGCGGACGCTTTCCACATGGTACGCATCTGTTTACCAGCATCTATATTCTGTCGCCATCGACCTGCATCACTGACGATCTCCTAGTTAAACGACATCATTTCCTTGGTCATTGGCTTGTGGGCTGTTGTTGCGGCGCAAAAAGCTACGACGGACAAGTTCACTTTTGGGGTATGTCTAACCTTCGGCTGAATGCCTCCCGATCTTGTACGATGCGAAGCTGACCACTCGTGTCGCACTCAGTGGGTACGAGCCGAAATTCTTGGTGCTTTCTTCAATGCCGTCTTCCTTATCGCCCTTTGTGTGTCCATCATCCTCGAAGCCATCACGCGATTTGTCGAGCCTCCCAAGATTGAGAACCCCAAGCTCATCCTCATCGTTGGTTGCGCCGGTCTCTTCTCCAACCTCGTCGGGTTTGTCGTCTTGGGCGGCCACGGTCATGCCCATGGACATGGAGGACATGATCACGGTCATGCCCACGAGCACGGTCACACCCATGGTCACGAACACGTACACAATCACGCACACGACGAGGAGCATGGTCTTCCTGACGCTGCCGCTGGGTCCGGCCACGATGGAGGCGTCGCCCAATCCAACGAGGCCGGCCGTCGTATCAAGTTTAGCGAGGACAAATCCAGCACCAAGGGCAACAGATTTTCCAGTCAGACCAGGGGCCGCGACAGGCGATGCTCCAGTAAGAGTGGGCATTCTCGCCTGACTAGCATCGAAGATATGAGCATTCACCCAGCCAGCTTCAGGCAGGATATTATCGCTGCTGCCAGCTTGGCTCAGGACCACGATGCCGACACAAATAGCGACACTGGATCCGATGAAAGCAGCTCCTATCAATACGACCAGGATGAAGCCACCGAGCAATCCCCCCTCCTCAAGGGCGGTAGCGGCAACGGCAACAACGGCACTCTTGCGCCTCCCAAATCAGTCAAGACGTGCGGCAAGAGGCCAAGACGAGACTCGAGCGTGCACCATGGGCATAACCATACGCTCCCCAAACAGCCTAAGAAGGGCGGCCACGGTCACAGCCACGACGACATGGGTATGAACGCCATGGTTCTCCATGTCATCGGCGATGCTCTGGGAAACGTCGGTGTCATAGTAACCGCCCTCATCGTCTGGCTCACCAACTGGCCCGGCAAGTACTATGCCGATCCAGCTGTTTCCCTCTTCATCACTGCCATCATCCTCAAAACTTCCATCCCTCTGACCCGCGCAACGGCCCGTGTCCTTCTCCAGGCAACGCCCGAACATATCGATATCCAGGAGATTCGAGAGGACATTGAACGCCTGCCGGGCGTCGTTAGCTGCCATCACATCCACGTCTGGCAGCTCTCCGACACAAAGGTCGTCGCGAGCATGCACCTTCAGGTTTCTTTCCCTATCGACTCTCATAGTGGCGAGAAATATATGCAGCTCGCCCGCCGCGCTCGCAAGTGCCTTCATGCTTTTGGCATTCACAGCGCCACCATCCAGCCCGAGTTCTGCCTTGACCTGGAGCGCCAGCACGAGCGCTACACTGCGGGCGTAAGCTTTGATGGCGCCAGCTCGAACCTTGACGAGGCGAACCCTGATCTGTGCTTGCTAGAGTGCATTGACGACTGCGAAGAACCGGGCTGCTGCAGCGGACTGGCATCCTCGCCGGGCTCATCTACAAGGCGTGCCAGCAACTCTTCTCACAGCAAGCATGGCAGTCCCGACCGCCACGCGCACTAGAAGGCTTTGATTGACGCGCGGTGCTGCGATATTGACATCATTTTCCTTTAATGCCAGATTTCTTATGATTCCCTTTACTCTATGATTTTTCTAAACCACAGAGCTACTTTTAATCAGCTCCCTCGTGTTGTTCTGTTGAACCAGTCGTTTCCTTTCATTACTACTACTTGGTCTTAACATCGCAACTACTAGGGTACACCCGAAAAAAAGATTGGCGTTGTGGCGTTCAACAAGCATTTGCGATCTCTAAACGTCAGCAATTGGTCCTGACATTTTCTTTTTTTCTATTATCAATGTTTTTGCTTGGTATCAACAAATACCCACTCTTTGGCAGAACAGAACTGGCTGGGAATCGTATAGGAACAGTTTATTGAGTATGCGTGTCGGGCTAACGCTTTCTTGGAAGGCAGCCTTGTTTGACGGAACATCATTTATGGTCGGGTATTAGGGTATAGGGTCTGTTTTGTGCAGGTAATATTTGTGTACATGATAGAGCAGGTCGACTTTGGTTCAGCAATGAAAAGTACGGAGTATGAGTATAGATTTCAGGGGGGAAGCAGGGGGGAAGGCAACTATTTCCCATTGAGAGGAGTTAAGAGCTTTGCCAGTCAGGGGTGGTTGCATGGGTTTGTCTAGAGACGCCTATGTATATGTAAACTACAAACTTAAGTCACGCTAGGGACAAATGTTGCGACTTTTCTTAGCAATTCTCAAGCTCAATATACGATATGATCAACAATAATCTCGTAAAAAATCAACCGTGATCACGTTGCATGATGACTTAGTTTCTGCCCATTAGATAGAAAAAAAAGGAGACAAAAGTGAATAGATGACTATAAATCCCATACTCCGTAAATTATAATTCAACTCCTTTAGAAATGTTCTTTCCAGAAGCGGAAGTGCACATCGCCCGCCGTCGCTGCCTTGGTAGCATACTTGATATCACGGGCTGTTAAAAGGGTCAGCATTTCCATTCTCAGCTTCATCGGCGAGAGATGAACTTACCAGCTTGCGAGGGCCCGCAGAAGTATACACCAACAGTAGTCGTCATACTACCTTCCAGCCCACTCAGGTACGTCCTATTCATGATACCTTCCCTCATAGTGGTAAATAGCCTCTTGAAATCAGGCCTTCCGAAGTTGGTCCTGCTCTTCAACTCTGTTAGAGGATCCATCTCCGCGCCAACACTGTTCAACACGATATTCTGAGTGGTATCAATGTCGAGCTTCTGCGTAAGGTATGTGTGAATCTTGAGGAACTCCACACCAGAAGATCCAGGGACGCGAGCGGCCTCATTTGATTGCTCTTCGAGTGAAGAGAGCAAAGTCTGGAACCATTCGAAAGACCCAGTATCCTTGCAAACCCAAATGAATTCGACACGGCGGAGACGCTTAGGTGGGTTGGGGGAATTGCGGAGATGCCAGATGTTCTTCAGGATCGAGGCCCAGGGTGTGACGCCAATACCGGTGCCGATGAGGACAGCGATTTCATTTTCAAAAACATCTTCCGCAGGTGCACCGAAAGGTCCATCAATACGCAAAGCAGGCATTTGTTGGCCGTTCTGCAGAGCGACCTCATACATTCCCATGGGATCAATGTCATCGTAGAGCTTGGACTGAGCGGCTCCCGCACCAAGAGCGTCACCAAGAGACCGGGTGAAATCACCAACCTGACGGACATGGACCGACACGTATGGATCATGAGGGCAAGAAGTGATGGTAAATGGGTGCCACTGGTACTTGCTGAGAGACGGGACCTGGAGGAAAAGCCACTGACCCGCCTTGTACTTGAACGAAGGCTTGTTGAACTGGATCTCGACCACGTCATAGGGGTGACGGACAACTCGGGTGATGCTTGTCTCCCTGCGAGAGCGAACTTCGCGCCATAGGCGCTCGATCAAATAGAGACCGCCGGTCCAGAGCTCCCAACGCCAACCCAAGTAGCCAATGCAGTGCGTCCAGTAGTCCTCTCCGGCAAACGGCGAGAAACCCTCGGCGGTGTCTCTGACGAAGCAGCCGACGGTGTGCGTGTACAAGGCGAGGAAAAACGGGATAAAGAGATGATGAGTGTACCAGAATGTCTCAAAACTCTGCTGGCGAATTTTTGCATGTGCCGTCGTGTACATCAACAGCATGCACAACAACATGACGTGTCCAGTAATACCACCAGCCTGCGCATAGTGAATCTGCAAAGCGCTAACAGGCCTGATCTGGGTCTGTTCGACGTTGTAGAAATTGACATAATGAGAGGCGGTGTGCAGAATGGTATAGAAGAGCATGGCGTAGGCGATTTGTCTATGCATCCAGAGGTTCTCATCGAGCGGCAGGAAGCGAAGTTTGGGGCGGACAAAACGCATGATTGTGCGGCAGACCGGGAGAAGAATCAACATGCCATCGACACTGAGGACGAGACCAGCACCACGAGAGATCCATACAGAGAATTTTAGGGTGTTGAGGCCCGCAAGGCGGGCATCTTGGGCCTGCTTCCACCTGTTTGCCTCTGGTTAGTGCACCATGCCTTATGTTGATTGTTTTGCAATACGTACCATCCGTAGGCAAAAATGCCCCAGTGAAATCCCCAGAAAAGAATGTGGAATAGGATTTTAGTGGTGGTAAACTGCTTCTTGAGCAGCTCCAGATAGCCCATTGAACCAGCCATGTTGAAAGTCTCGGACCAAGTCAGCTTTCCTCCTTTTTCTAATTGTTCGTCTTGTTGGAGAAGTGTCGCTAAAGTCGTCTACACAGTTGCTCAACGCTATTTCGCCTGCTGTGTGATGTCGGATCGATTCATAGAGTAGTATACGATAACGAAAGTCGTCTGAACCAGCCAGGCGTAGGGTATCAAAAGCGAATAGAAGCGAAAAGAACGACGTCCAACAAAAAAAGAATATTAAAGAGAAAAAAGACTGACGATCTCGAAACCTCGCCAGCGAGTCTGATATGAATGAAAGGAATTAGGTGAGGAGAGGTCGAAAGGAAGACCAAATTTTCGAGGAGGGAGATGGGACGATATTATGTGCAACAAGGAGTTGCCCAGCTATGTCATGAAACCGGGGAGCTGAAGCCCGGCCTGCCTCGTCCAAGGCTTGAATAGGAGAAGATATGGTGTTGTATCAGGTCTGGCGACGAGGGTTTTGAGACCCGGGCTTGGGTGGGGGAGATGCGACGACAAATGTATGAGAAGTTGCTTCAACACGCTACGGACGAACCAGGGTTTAACGGGAAGCGATGCAACGTCAAAGCGCACTGTTTGTCTCGTTAGGTATGAAGTGGAAAGATATGGAGATTAACGGAGAGGAAAAGGTAAAAAAGATTGAGAGGAGCAGCAGATGAGGTTCTTGCATTTCGCACTCTGTACCGATCAGGTCCCTTGGTTCCTTCCCCTCGGTCCCTGTCGCAGTGATTCGTCTTCCCAGGGTGCAGCAACGCCAGTCCCCTTTAGGACGCGGGCGCTTAGACAACGGAGCTGGCAGCCAACTAGAGCTCTGCAATTGATTTGCGGAGAGCACGTTAGTGCTCGGCGGGCGGCTAGAGTTTAATCAATAATTGACATATCCTCCAATAGCAATTTGTTGTTCCCATCGAATATCTAAAGTTGGAACTGCTATGAATTCCGAGAATGGAGCTTCGAGATGCTACAAATACTTACTTGTAGGTAGTTGTAGTAGTACTCCGTAGTCGGTATTGCTAGATGAACTGGGACTGAGGAGCCGCAGACACAATGACCTCCCCCCCGCCTCCCCAAACACTTTTACTCCGTACGCTTTGTCCATTTGATCCATCACACCACTATCCACAAAACTTATCATTTCTCATTACTCCGTACTCCGTAGTGCAGTGTCGCTGCCTCTGTTTTGGTGTTCTGCCGCGTTTCAGGCAGACTCTTAGCACCGAAGAGATAAAAAAGCGTTCACCATACAGCACTACGTCCCTTTAGCCTTACAATGCGGCAACATGAAGATTTACGTGTACAAGGACCGCCATTCCCCGATTTTTGTTATTATTTCGGAATATGTGCGGTGAAATGAAAATCTTCTTTACGCACAACAAAATGACTGGTCTGAACATATCGAATGGTTTGTAAAGACTGGAATTAAGTATAGGATCCTCAATTCACAGCCCTAAGCTTTTGATTCCCTCAGCTAAGGCAGGTCCCAGTGCTAAACCGAGCTATGTACGGTTTCTCAAAAATGTGCAAGTTACATCTTGCTCAGACTTATATATATTACAGGGTAACCCACGCTTCTCAACGGCTCGGCATGCAGAAAAACAGGTCGTTACATCGAGATTCCGTGCAGCAAAACTCCCCTCCATACAATCCCTGGTGCGACCACTCAGCCAAAAAGCGGAGAAAACGCTCCTAGATGTCACCCTGTTATAGCAAAAAACACGAACGAGAAAAGGCCACGCAAGCTCCCGACATGACGTTATGCCCGCAATTCATTCCAAGTAATCCCAGAAACTGACAGGGCGAGAATGACCGTTCTACCCACTCAATGGGTATTTTTACTGCCTTTAAGCTTGATGCTGGGTACCTAATAGCTCCTTCCGCGTATTTGTGCCCGCAATTCGCTCCTGCCTGCCATGTCTGTCTGTACCTACTCCGTACTCCGTACTTGAGTGGCATAACACGCGGAGTCTAAAATGACGTAGTTTTCCATACCTGACCTTGGTCTGACACAATGCGACGAAAGGTGGAAAACCATATAATACTACTGTACTAAGTGAATCCAATTGCTTGTGTTTTTTTCACCTTCTTTCTATTCTTTCCTCAACATGACCGTAAGTGGTCGTCGTGAGTTGTTAACCTCTTTCCTTCCAGACACTATTTGATCCCACGTCAAGATGAGCAAACCCCACGATGGAGACGATACGGAATATGACCGGCATTCCAAGGCGCCGTATAGTGCGCGGAATCCGATTCCTACCATTGGCAAGTTTCGGGAACAAAAGGCTGCTCGTCAAGAGGAGGCAATGAAAGGGACGTCCCACGCTGCTATTGACAAGAGCCAATTCGAGACCCAGCAACCAAGCCAGTCAGCTGGTGAGGCCCATGACCAACAGAGTGGCGACCAAGAGACCGACGACCATCAGGAGGACAATGCGTCAAAGGAGGATGATGTACTAAAGGATACCTCCGAGATGCAGCTAGGAGCCTCGGATCCGAAGAGGAGGAGGAAAGAAATCAAAGGGCGGAAAGAGCGTGCGGAAAGAGAGGTCACTGATCCCATCACCCATCTTCCTGTTACTATACATGATTTTACCGACCAGGCGCTCAAGGATGCCAACATTGACGAGGTGTCCCCAGGCCAAGGGCAGGAGGCAGCCACAGGTCCTGATGGGAAGAGGAAAGACATGAATCAGCTACGCCAAGAGCAAAATAAGATTCAGAAAGGTCACTACGCCATGAAGAGCCGATTTCCACCTCCGGATTTCGATGCTCTGCGGCAAGAGCTTGCTGCCATCGCCAGGCAAGGGGTCACCTTTGGTCTATTTGGAGCGACAGCCATTGCCGCCGGAGCTGTTATTCTGATCCAACCTCTGGATGGACTCTTGCGCAGTCAGGCTGAGCAAAGGGGAGGAATTACCGGCACCATGGCGAGCATGTTGATCTTCGCCGTTAGCGCCGGCGCCATTGTTGTTATCATCTTCGGTGTCAGGGACTGGATTGCTCGCAAGGTGAGCAATGTTTTTGAGGACGAGACATGGAATGCCCAGCGCCAGCAGATGGACAAGGAAGCTGAAAACCACGAAACGGAGACCACGATCTGGTTAAACTCTTTGATGGGCGCTGTATGGCCCCTTGTCAACCCAGATCTCTTCGCCAGCCTGGGTGACACCCTGGAAGATGTCATGCAGGCCTCTCTTCCAAAGATCATTCGCATGGTCAGTGTTGATGACATTGGTCAAGGCAGCGAGGCACTGCGTATTCTCGGGGTTCGCTGGCTTCCCACCGGAGCCGCAGCACAGTCCGTCACGCAAGACGGCAACTTGACAAAGGAAGAGCATTTCGACGAGGGGAAGAGTAGCGGCGAGGAAGAGAGCGAGGAAGAGCACGAAACCACAAAGGATGGGAGCGAAGTTGCTCAGGGCATGGAGGCTGAGGAAGGCGAATTCATCAACCTCGAGGTCGCTTTCGCCTACCGCTCACGTTCATCAAGCAAAACTATGAAACAGATGACCAAGGACATGCATCTTTATGTCGCGTTTTACTTGCCTGGGGATATTAAGTTCCCTGTGTGGGTGGATCTTCAGGGCATCGTCGGTACCATGCGTATGCGACTGCAGTTGACCCCTGACCCTCCCTTTTTCTCCCTCTGCACCCTCACCTTTCTCGGTCAACCCAAGGTTCAGCTCAGTTGCGTGCCCCTTAGCAAGCATGCGCTCAACATCATGGATGTTCCATTCATCAGCAATTTCGTCCAGTCGGCAGTAGACGCTGCTATGGCTGAGTATGTCGCCCCAAAGAGCCTGACCCTTAACCTCAAGGAGATGTTGGCTGGGGAAGACTTCAAAAAAGATACTAACGCTAGGGGTGTCCTCATGATTCATATCAAAAAGGGCTACGATTTCAAGATGGGTGATTCTGGTATTCCCCTAATCAAGGATGGCAGCTCCGATCCATACATCTCTGTGGGATGGGCTAAATTTGGAAAGGTCCTTTGGAGTACGCGAATCATGATCTCAGAAATGGAGCCGCGATGGGAGGAGACATGCTTTGTTCTCGTTACACCTGAAGAGCTCAATGTTGATGAGCGACTGAGAGTGCAACTCTGGGACTCTGACCGAATGTCAGCGGACGATGACCTCGGCAGAATCGAGCTTGACCTCAAAGAGGTCATGCGAAACGATAACTCCAAGGGAAAGATGTGGCACCGCACCGATAGTTTCCGTGCTTTGAAGGCGGGTGACAACATGCCTGGAAAGCTTGAATGGAGTGTCGGCTACTTCACGAAGACGCCCATCCAGAGGGATCAGCTTGAGCGCCAAACGCACGATCCGGATGTTCGGTCTATGGATCAACTGAAGTCAAAGGTCCATGAGACTTGCAAGAGAAAGATGCGGGAGGCGATGTTCAAGGGCGGCCAAATTTCTAGGAACGAAGACGAATTCGATCAGCAGGAGGCACAGGAGCTTAAAGAGGCGCAAGATGCCATGATCATCTTAGCACCCCCACCCGAGGGGTACCCTAGTGGTCTCTTTAGCTTGCAAATCCATAACATCACTGGCCTTGAACTCGAGAAGCTTAGCAAGAAGGAAGGTCGGGATGCTGAAGCCAGCGACGAAGAGGAGGCTGGCGATGGACTACCTAGCGCTTATTGCACTATCATCATCAACCACCGCAAGACTTACAAGACTCGAACTAAGCCGCAGAACTCAAAGCCGTTCTACAACGCCGGTTGTGAACGATTCATCCCTGATTGGCGTGACTGCGAGGTATTTGTGTCTGTTCGAGACTCACGCCCTGACGAGGACGACCCTCTTCTCGGCATCGTCTGCTTGCCCCTCAACAAGATATTCAAGGAGCGATCGCAAGTCATGGGACTTTGGCCTCTAGCTGGCGGTATAGGCCATGGTAGGATTCGCCTCTCTATGGTCTGGCGCAGCGTTCAGCTACAAGCGCCACGAAACCTTCTGGGCTGGCAATATGGTACACTTGAAGTACAGCCAGAGGTAACAAGCCAAGACTGCCCTTCTGATCTTCGATCATGCAAGCTCAAAGTCCGCACCGATATCAGCACCAAGAAGCTATACGCCGACAAAGAGTCGCAAGGCTGGCGTCCGAAGAAGAGAGATGATAGCCTCAAGCTAGCAGTCGCAAAGAGATATTCGAGCTGTATGAGCATCGCATTTAAACACAAAGGCACTCTCGGAGATAGCATTGCCGCCTTTTGTGTCTTATGGCTGCGTGATATCCCAGACGAAGAGGAGCAGGAGATGGAACTCACTATCTGGAAGGGAGATTACAAGAGGGCAATTTCAAATTGTCTCGATGAATGTGGCGAGAGACTGGGTACTCTCAAAGTCAAGCTCAAATTTTGGGCAGGTCTTGGTGGCGCCCACTCGGCTTGGGCTAGCAAAGACAAGAACATTTCAGATATGGTGGAGGTTATTGATACAGCGCGCGATACTGAGGAGAATGACAAGATGGAGAAGAACGTCGGGATCGTTGATCAAGACCAGGACAGCAGCTCAGATGAGGATAGTTCGGATGACGATATTCCTGACGGCAGCCAAGGCAACAAGCAAGGTCCGATTGATCAGATCAGGGATTACAAGAAGAAGGATAAGGGTCTTCACCGGAGACACCGTGGTATCATGCAGTGGAAAGTGCGTCTTGACCTTTTTTCTCAAATCGATCATGCTTGAACAAGAAGCTAACCTTGTATAACAGACCCCAAGGACTGCTAAGTGGGTGAAGCACAAGGTGGAGAGTGTCGGCGACAATGTCTCAGCTATATTCGACCGCCATACTGGCCAAGCTGGCGTCGAGACTGAGGTTTAATGCAAAAGTGGTGGTCGTGACGATGGATACCTAAATGATCAAGGAATGGCATAGTGGGATGGACCTTGGCACTCGAGCGAGATCGGTAAGCTCAGCATATCTTTTGATTTGCACTGGCGCTCAACAGGAGTCTTATATGGTAATTTGGGCGTTGAATTGTGAATTAAGTCAACGAAACCAACAATGCGAACGTAGGCCGGTAAGGCCTTGATATGCAATCTATTCATGGTTAAGAAAAACATGAGTACGTCTGTCTAGGTCAGATTCCTCCGTATGTCAAAGATTCTCAAATGATCTGAAATGCATCGTAAAACGACTGCGTAGCTGAATCGTACTGGGTGGGTGGGATGAAAAGGGGTTGCCGGTGAGAGTCAGTGCCAGACTGCTATTAGCCACAGGCACAGGAGGCAGCAGCGGTAGAAGGTACAAGAGCACTCAGTGTGGGGGTCACATCGCTTGGCTGGCACCGCGTCTTTGGGTGAACGCAGGCGGGATTTGCAGTGACGGGCGGAGTCAGTGCCCACCCTGACCCAGTAAAGCCAGCGGAAAAGGAGGATGGCGACGGTTAAAACTCTTCAGATCACAAGATCTGCTATTAATCCTCGGGGGGGGCCTGAGCTCTTATCATATCGGGGGGAGAAAGAGGTTGGCATATCGAGGTAACTTAAAAATCAGCATCAAACACATTTTCTTTGAACGGAGATTAATCATCAGTTCTAGTTCTCTCTCTTCTTTACCCAATCTTTCCTATCAATTGCATCTTCTGAGTAACATCTAGACCGCAAATTGCAATTTTTTTGGGGAGACTTTTTTTCCTTTTCTTTTTTGCTCCTTATATCACCAAGCTCAGCGCCTGCCTCCCCAGTCTTCTTCTGCTCTCAACGGGCTTTTCTATCTTCCAATTTATTAGAGTTCAGCGTCTGAATCTTTGTTTTTTGGCATTTAGACTTTCGACGGACTGCGTGATCTGTCAACGGCCTTCTTTCATTGAACCGTTCTTTGTTACCTAGCCACAATGTCCGCTTTCCTCCGGTGGTAAGTGATGAATAGGGTCTCTCACAGTACGTGATTGATGAATATTGACATGATGACTGTAGGTACAATGGCAGGCTTGCCGCCCGTCCTCTCCTCACCCAGAGTGTAACGACTGCTGTTTTGTTTGCTACTGGCGACATCACTTGCCAGCAGCTAGTTGAGAAGAAGGGCATCGAGAAGCATGAGCTCATCCGTACAGGTCGTATGGCTCTCTACGGTGGCTGTGAGTTTCCCCCCTTTTTTTTAATCTGCAAGTATATGCAGTGGTAGTAGTAGTTCTTGACACTAACGCAAAACTGTAGTCGTCTTTGGACCTGCTGCTACTACCTGGTTCGGCTTCCTTGCCCGCAGGGTCAACTTCAGCAACAAGCGCATCGAGATGCTTGCCCGCGTAGGCTGCGACCAAGGTCTTTTTGCCCCCATCGCCATTGGTGCCTTCCTCAGCAGCATGGCTACCATGGAGGGCCAGAGCGCCAAGAAGAGGCTGGAGACGACGTGGTGGCCTGCGCTCAAGGCCAACTGGTGCCTGTGGCCGTTTGTGCAGATGGTCAACTTCACCTTCCTGCCGCTGCAGCACCGCGTCCTCTTTGCCAACGTCATCTCTATTGGCTGGAATGCGTACCTGAGCTGGGTGAACAACCAATAAATTACGAGCCACGAACCCACCGTGTTGTAATGTCCTGGTATTAATCGTTGGTAATGGGTACAGGGGACGGGGCGGGGAGGGTTGGTTCTGGTTTCGCGAGGTTATGCTTTTTTCAAGATATCCTGGAACAAGAAGTGCATATATAGAAAGGGAACGAAAAACGTCAGACACAATAGAGGAACCGGGCAAAATAGAACGGCTTCGGAGGAAATAGAGAAAGATATCAAAACCATCATTAACCCGTCTCACTCTATGCGTTGTCCTTGGCAAATCAATCGGGTTGCCCAATCCCTGCAGTAAGCAACCTCGGAGCCTAGTAGAAGGGGCACGACAGAGTCGACGCCGCGATTTGCTTGTACGTCATCATAAGCGGCTACATTCTCACAGCTGATGCATCTTTCCGTCTTGTGATCTGGTCTGGCGGTCGGGTGCAACAAGTGACCGATTGAACGAGCTGACCAGTAGATTAGATTGGCGCGTGGCAGAGCTCCCGTTGTTGCTGCCTCAGGCCGGTGCCTCGCCCCTAGGGTAGCGCCCGAAACAGCTAAAGGCAGAGAGGCGTTCAGTGCATCAGCCCATTGCACTCACTGCAAATTCGGGCCCCTGCAGGCCCTTTGTACCAGGATTTGCGGCCAATCCCGGACATCGACTTGTTCTTGCCATAGACTTAACCCCCCCCCAAACCAACAACCGACCTCGTCGGAAGGTCAGACATACCTTATCGAATCCTCTCCTTCTACGATCCCTTAGCAGATTGTAGAATAGCAGCCCGACATGTTGCCCACCTCCGTGCGGCGCGTTGTGCAGACCGCCCCTCAGACGGGGTTGACGGCCAGCCTTGCGTCGACGGCTCCCAAAGTCTCAGCGCCTTATTTCGGTCGTTGTCACCAGCGAAGATACTCGTCGTCTTCCTCATCAAAGCCTTCCAACGGCGCCAACCAGGATGCTCCGGCAGAACAACCACAGGCGGCCCAGGCGCCGTCTGCGCGGGGAAGGAAGCGAAAGGCCAAGGCGCCATCATCTGAGGCGGATGCTTGGACAAAGAACCTCCCCTCTGTTCCCAACACGACGCATATGACGACTGGAGGTATGTAGAGCAGTTTTTATTTGGTGGCATCTGAATGATTACTGATCAGCAGCAGCACTATCTTTGACGAGTTTCTTCTCTCTTCATCGCCCCATTTCCATCACCGAGCCGATGCCCAAGACCATGTCGAACGAGCATTTCGCCTCCATCTTTGCGCAGCCTACCAAAGCCAAAAAGGCGGAGGATACCATCTCAACATTATCCAGCACTATCGATCAGTTGGAGGCGCCTATGGCGCAGTTGGCGGTAGAGGACCAGGAGGCTCAGGCCAGCGGCGAAGTTATGCACACCATGGAGTATAGGCACCCAGACGGAACCGAGACCAACGTTCATCTACGGGTCGACGCCATGTCGGGCGAGTTCTTCCCTTTCCGCCCTCCGCCCGCCCCTCAACCGAACGCCGCCACCGCCGATAACGTCTCTGCGATGCAGCAAGAGGCCCACGAGTCACCTTCGCATCGTGTCTACAAAGCTGTGTTCACCATCGAGGAGACGACCGAGGCTGATGGACAGATCCGCATCCTCGCTCATAGCCCCCGCGTTGTCGAGGACTCTCCTCGTAGTTTCCTTGAGCGTCTCGCTCAGCGCCAGCTCAAGTTTGACGAAGCTCAAGGAGCCCGCGGCATGCACGCCATCAGCGTGAGGAGACAGAGGAAGCTCAGAATGAAAAAGAAGAAGTACAAGAAGCTCATGCGCCGGACGAGGAACGACCGTCGCAAGCTGGATAGGACATAATTTAGTAGATGGACGATCTTAGATGCGCGCCTCAGGTGTACAAACCAGCGTGTTTCTTTTCCGGGTCACTTTTCCTCTGTCCTGGGCGCTTTCATTAGCTTTGCATTCAGAGGAAGGATTTTTCCCAATTAAGTGGACAACTCTGGCTGAGAATAATTCTCTAGTCATAATCGTCCAAAGCATTTTATCTATAGACTCTTGTGGTTGATCAACAATCACTGCATTCACACGGCTTTGAGTACGTCTAGACTGTTACGTCGAAGACTTCGAAGGGTGTAGAACAATACTTTTCATCAAGTGTACCTCTAAATACTGTAAAATCTACTCTGCACTCGTTCACTTTCTCCATGAGTGCAATTCCTCCGTAAAAAAGTTAACTTCCATTTAAAATTGGATTTCGGTGGTGTTTCTCGGTAAGTCAAGGTGAACAAACTTAACGCCCCCACATGGTCCATTTATGTCGAGGTCACCGCCCGGCAGAAATTGTTCAGATCACCAAAATTTTGGCGGGCAAGTTCGAGTCCAACGCCGGCTACACAGAGTCAAGTCGTGACATCTTTGCGCCAGCTTCACCGTGAGCAATTGGGATCTGAAATTGCCAGCAAGATGTCGCGAAAACAAGTGTAAGTTGGACATGGCTGTGATAGACGGGATTTGGGTGTTGACATGACTTAAAAGTGACGATCGCATTCCGGCGCTGATGCGCAATGGCATCCAAGAGAAGAAGAGAAGCTTCTTCGTGGTGGTCGGTGACCAGCCCAAGGATGTCATTGTGCGTCTGCACTTCATCATGTCGAAAATGAATATGAAGCAGAATAAGTCGGTGCTTTGGGCTTACAAGAACAAGCTGCTTGGCTTCACTAGGTGAGTATCCGTTCGGAGGGGGAAGGCACTTGGGTGGACAGTTCTGACAATAGTATGATAAGTCACCGCAAGAAGCGTGAGCAAAAGATCAAGAAGGAGATCAAGCGAGGCATCCGCGAGCCCAATTCTGAAGACGCTTTCGAGCTGTTCGTGTCCCTGCACAATATTCGATACACATACTACAAAGAGACGGACAAGATCCTCGGTCAGACGTTTGGCATGTGCATTCTGCAAGATTTCGAAGCCATTACGCCAAACATTCTTGCGAGGACTATCGAGACGGTTGAAGGAGGTGGTCTGGTCGTGCTGCTTCTGAAGGGTATGACCAGTCTGAGGCAGCTCTACAACCTATCTATGGACGTACACTCGAGGTACCGCACTGAGGCGCACGACGACGTAGTAGCGAGATTCAACGAACGTTTCCTCCTTTCGCTGGGTAGCTGCGCCTCGTGCCTGGTAATTGATGATGAACTGAACGTGCTCCCCATCTCGGGGGGGAAAGACGTCAAGGCTCTGCCGCCTCCGGACAAGGACGACGACAAGACTGAGGCGCAGATGCAGCTGGAGGCCGTCAAGGACGAGAATCAGGACCGCCAGCCAATTGGCTCGCTGGTCAAGCTTGCGAGGACGGTCGATCAGGCCAAGGCACTACTTACCTTCACCGAGGCCATCGCCGAGAAGACGCTGAGAAGTACAGTGGCCCTCACGGCAGCAAGAGGTCGTGGAAAGTCGGCGGCTATGGGTGTTGCGGTCGCGGCCGCGGTTGCTTACGGGTACAGCAATATCTTCATCACTTCACCAAGCCCGGAGAACTTGAAGACTCTCTTCGAGTTCGTGTTCAAGGGCTTCGATGCGCTAGGATACGCTGATCATGCCGACTACTCCATTATCCAGAGCACGAACCCCGACTTCAACAAGGCCATTGTTCGTGTCAACATCCACAGGCAACACCGCCAGACAATCCAGTATATCAGACCGCAAGACGCCCATGTGCTGGGCCAAGCTGAGCTGGTTGTTATCGATGAAGCGGCAGCTATTCCTTTGCCTCTTGTCAAGAAGCTCATGGGTCCTTATCTGGTGTTCATGGCTTCTACCATCAACGGTTATGAGGGTACAGGCAGGTCGCTGTCCCTGAAGTTGATCAAGCAGCTTCGGGAGCAGTCTGTTTCTGCCTCGGCCACTAACGGCGACATGGTCCTTGCCGACCGGTCGACCGGGAAAGAGTCAAAGTCGGGGGATCTGACAGGGTCTCGCAGGCTGCGGGAGATTTCCCTCGATGAACCCATCAGGTACGCCAAGGGCGACCCCGTGGAGAAGTGGCTGAACCAACTGCTGTGCCTTGATGCGACGCTGCCCAAGGCCAAGTCAAGAAATCGCGGGTGCCCTGACCCGACCAAGTGTGAGCTCCTAAAGGTTAACCGCGACGCTCTCTTTTCCTATCACAAGGTCCCCGAGACCTACCTCCAGCAGATGGTCGCTCTATACGTTGCCAGTCATTACAAGAATACGCCTGACGACTTGCAATTGATGAGTGATGCGCCAGCGCATGAGCTGTTTGTGCTCGTGCCTCCCGATGCCGAGAATAGCGGTACTTTGCCTGAGCCCCTGTGCGTGATTCAGGTCGCTCTTGAAGGTAAAATCAGCAGACAGAGCGTACTGAACAGCCTGAGCCGTGGCCAGCGCCCTCATGGTGATCTTATCCCGTGGCTGGTCAGCCAGCAGTTCCAAGATGAAGAGTTCGCGTCGCTTTCTGGCGCCCGTGTGGTAAGGATCGCCACCAACCCCGAGTACATGTCGATGGGATATGGTTCGAAGGCGCTGGAACTCCTGGTAGACTATTACGAGGGTCGTTTTGCAAATCTGTCCGAGGAAGAGGATCAAGTGATGCACGACACAGCGCGCCGCCTGACAGACGCCGAGCTGGCCAGCACAAATCTCCGCGAAGAAGAGATCAAGGTCAAGGACAAGAACGAGATGCCGCCCCTGTTTGCCAAGCTATGGCAGACAAAGCCAGAGGTATTGGACTACATCGGCGTCAGCTACGGCATGACAACGCCACTTCACAAGTTTTGGAAGCGTGCGTCGTTCTCACCGGTCTACCTGCGACAGACGGCAAATGACCTGACTGGGGAGCACACCTGCGTGATGCTCCGTCCCCTGGAGAACTCTGGTGACGGCAGTGGGCTTGGAGCTTTCTCAAGGGATTTCCAGAAAAGGTTTCTGGCTCTGTTGTCCTACCAGTTCCGAGAGTTTGATCCTATCACGGCGTTGAGCATCGACGAATCGGCTAATCGGGGTGCTCGCCTGGATGATTCCGAGACGCAAGCGCTGACCAAGGCCGAACTCGATCGTCTCCTAACACCGTTCGACCTGAAGCGGCTCGAATCCTACGGCAACAACATGCTCGACTATCACGTCATTCTTGATCTGATGCCTACCATTGCCAACTTGTATTTCACTGGACGCATCAAGTCTGAAATCAAGCTTTCGGGAATCCAGCAAGCAATTCTCTTGGCAATTGGTCTTCAGCGCAAGGATGTTGACATCATCTGCAAAGAGTTGAATCTGCCTTCGCAGCAGCTCCTCGCCATGTTCATCAAGGTTCTACGCAAGATCAACACCTACTTCGGCTCGCTCATCACCGCGGCAGTGGATGCTGAGCTCCCCGGCCAGAAGCCGGATGTAACTATTGCAAACGCCAGCGGCGCGCATGACGACGAGGCTGTCGACGATAGGTTCCAGCCGTTGACCCAAACGTTGGACGAGGATTTGGAAGAGGGCGGCGACGAGGCTATGAAGGAGTTGCGACAGAAGCAAAAGGCTCTGATCGACTCTCTGCCTTTGGATCAGTAGGTGTTCCTTGCCTTTCTTTGGAAAATATGATTGCTGAATAAGAGACTGACTGATACATGATAGATACGAGGTCGAGGGTGATGCCCCAGCCTGGCAAGAAGCCGAGAAGAAGGTGGCCAAGGCCACCAAGGAAGGCAGATCAGCCAAGGACGTGAGTGTCAAGTCAAGCAAGCAAAAGCGCAAGGCAGGCCAGACGGCAGATGAGGTCTACGAGGAGGCCTTTGGCGAGAAGTCGAGGAAGAAGTCCAAGAAGGGAAAGAAGGCTGCCTAGGCCTCACGATTTTAGGAAGATATGTGTACTGTTCATGGTGGGCGATGTGCGACATGGCATTGGCGTTTTAAAAAGGTAGACCTTATATTACCGTACTGGTATTATCTTTCATTTTGGAAATAATACATCTATTATCTATCTGCATTACCACTCATAAAGAAACAGGATCAGGGTTGGAAGTTGGTGTAGATGCGAGATGCTACTTACTTAATCCTAGCCATGTTAGATCACGCGGCGAAGGGCTAGCATTGCCAGTCATAACGTCCATATTAGTCAATGTTTATCCTAGGCTGCAAGCTTTGTTAACCATGTTACATATTGGGGTTTTATTTCTCCTCTTGATCACCGACTTTGATGCGGCGATTCTTTTGCACATGATGTATATATACACATATTTAGTAGTTATACTTTACTTCACACTTCAGCCGCAGTAAGCACAAACCATTAACCAACTTGCGCATGTATATTTATATATATAAACAAGTCCCATCATTCACTCGAAACAAGATGTGATGCCAACCTACACAAAGTTCATGGTGCATTGAAAGTATGATCCGCCGCCCCAAAGTAATGATTAAATTACTTAATAGAACCAATGGACGCATTCACACCAGAATACGTCGTCTCCCCATCAAGACCCTCGAATGAAACAAACAAACAATGTCACCATGCAACAACGGGGTTGTTCATATCCGCAGACAGTGAACATTCTACAATATAGACTACACCCTCCAGACTTTCCTTCATCCTTCCTTCTCCCTCTTCCTCTTCCTCTACCATCGCAACGACAACAACACAACAGCATCACTTTTTTTTCTACCTGCTGCGCTTCGTACATTATTGCGAAGCTCACTTGTACACACACGCAACACTTTACCAACATTACACATACAACTTTTCTCTCAACATTTTTGACCTCATCTCCATATATCACATTACATACATTCGGCGTCTTACGGTCATTAGATATATACATATCATTGTCATATAGCGCCAGCAACGCCCAATCACTTCCTAAACCAAGGAACGAATCAACACAATCTCATTGACGAAACCAATATGGGCTTCATGGACATGATCAAGACTGATGCAATGGTCCAGCGACGGGAGCTTCGTCGCCTGGGCGTCGGCAGGGTGGACAAGGCCTCTGAGGAGACGCCTACAAGCGTGAAGCACCATACGGTAGGCCAGGGTACGCCAGCTGAACCAGACACTACCACTTCTGTCCCATCAGCTATCGACGGGCCCTTTGTTGTTGTGCGCGCCCCTGAACAGAAGAACAACGACAACAACGACAACGACGACAACAATGACGACAATGAGACGAGCAAGACTGAACGCAGAACAAAGAAGAAGTCTGCGCTGCGCAAGGTTGGATCAAATATCAAGAAGGGCATCAAGAAGGGCATCAAGAAACTCACCTCATTCACCAACAAACCATCACCTACCCCTGAGCCCAAGAAACAGGCAGCACCTCAGCAACCACCTACGGTCGCCCAGCGCGAGTGTACTCGGGAAAGCATTGCTATCCCTTCATCCCCGGACCAACCAGATGCGCTCTTCACCATCAGAGTGGTTCCGCCGCAGGCCCCTGAGAGTAAGCCCGAGGGCGCTCTGCCGCTGGACATTGACCAGATCAAGCATGTCAAGAATCGCGACTTCGCCGTCATGGCTGCGGTGCCTCTTGAGCAAACGATCGATGACGCCCCGACGATTGACGAGGCCGGCCGCGCGTGCCTCGAAATGCAGATCGAGCAGACGATTGGCTTCATTGAGGGCTACGAAACCTCGCAGGACGGGTCGGCTGGTTCGAATGACGACGACGAGAGCGATCCCGCTGCTGATGCGCTTTCTTACGTGACCGCGCCCGAGTTTCTTGTGGTGGATGAAGCTGTGAGTGAGAATGAGAGGCCTGTCTGTGACATTGATGCGTTCTTTGCTTGCGGTACGTCTATGAAAGAGGAATTACTTGGTGTCTACGATGACGAGGTGGGCGACAAGGCATCGGGTCTTGTGTTGGCCATGTGGGAGGGTTTTGAGTTCCCCGACCATGTCGCTGCTTTCGAGGGCAAGAACGGTTACTATGAAGGGGACGGATGCCCTTCCCATTACATCATCATCAACGATGACGAGGAGGATCATTCCTCTCTGGCAACCTCACACACCCAATCTACCAACGAGTCACCCAACGAGTCACGCTCCACGCCCTCGACTTTGTACACCGACGAACCCAGCGAATTTCCCCTAGAGCCCAGCGAATCCCTACTTGTAGAGCCCAGCGAATCCCTAGAGCCAGAACCGTTATTCAGCCCGGGTTCATCAGCTCCAGCCATCGGGCGCGTCACCTTGGGCACCTGGCAATACGTCTGTGCGGATCTAGAGCCCTTGCAGCCTCGCCCGGTCAGGAACTTGGTTCCTTCCATTGGCTTCGACTTGAACGGCGAGATCGACTTCGATGTTTTTAGTGGCGATGACGAGGAAGATGATTCCTCTCTAGCAACCACACGCACCCAATCTACCGACGAGTCACGCCCTACGCCCTCGACTTCGTATACCGACGAGCCCAGCGAATCGCTATTCAGCCCGCGTTCAGCTCCAGCCCTCGGGCGCGTTACTTTAGGCACCTGGCAATACGTTTGTGCGGATCTAGAGCCCTTGCAGCCTCGCCCGGTCAGGAACTTGGTTCCTTCCATTGGCTTCGACTTGAACGGCGAGATCGACTACCATGTTTTTGGTGGCGATGACAATGATGATGATGATGATGACGGTGGCGATGAAGAAGAGGCAGAAGGACTGTTCGTGGCCAAGCAACCTTCCGATGGCCGCTGGGATATTGCTACCGAGCTTCGAAAGATGACGGGCTTGAGTCCGCCAAAGAGGAACTCGGAGTTGGCGAAGATGTACCGTGTTTCCCAGCTTGCGGACAAGGGCGAGGACGAAGATTGCAGCGATGATAGCTTGGCCGACTGCTTCTGAAGGACCGATACACTATTTTTTCACCCTTTTTCTTTCTTGGTTTAATCTTCTTCATGTACATATCTGGGTATATCATGGACTGCTTTCACGCACAGTTGATTTGCCAGCATGGTGTTTTTGGTACAGAATGGTTTCGGTACGGAGTTTAGTGGAGGGATATTTGGAGTTTGGCATTTCTTTTGCTTTCTTGATTGTTCGAGTACAGGGGAAATACACTGGTGATTTGTACTATAAATTGACGCAATGCGATGGATTACAATACAGACCATGACTGAGCGGGCGTCAAAATCTACGTGAATTTCCAAACGTGACCCCCGGAGTCGCCGATGAATTTCGAATCCCTCATGGCCAACAATCTATCGTCGTTGCCAGCACCCCAACGTTCTGACTGCAACACACACACTCATGGGGGAGCAATGCAGACGGGCCCGGTCTACTTGATATACACCCAAAGCATTGTTTCTCAAGCGGCGGTTCGAGACTCTTACTCTCGGGCATGTGAAAGGGCAAGAAGATGGAAAGCGAAAAAGGAAGGGGAGTTTTGGACAACATGGTGGAACCAAACTTCTCGCTAGAAGATGACTGAATCGTTCTTTGGATGACGCCAACGCTTGGTTGCGACCGAACGAGGCAAACACCGTCTGTATGATTCGAAGCATGTAAGGCTTGAGGGCGCTTGGAAACAGATATAAAGAGCTCCTTCCAAGCTGCTGTCCTTGGTGAAGGGATTTGATCCTGTTTCTCTCTCTCTCTTTCTTCATCGGCGCAAACGTTTATTCTGCAATCTATATAACCCCCTGATACTTACTACTACTACTACTGCTGCTACTACTACTGCTACCACCACCACCACCATGTGCACCGAAAACATCGTGGCGTGCAAGTACTGCACCTACACGCGCCATCACTCCTGGACGACGTGCGCCTTCAACGAGCGCTCGACGCGCAACGCCCGCAACAGGAGGCAGATGCCGCCTGGACCGCAAGCCTGCCCCAACTACACCATCTGCCGCGAGCCTGCCATCATCAAGACGCTCGAGTGCTGCCCTCTGTCGCAATACCACCCTCGTTCCGGGGAGGAGAAGGCGGTTGCTAGTAAGTTTTGATGCTTTAATTTCATTATATGTGTGTGTTGTTTATATGTAAAACGTGCGCAGCGCAGTAAAACTGATCAAAAAAAAACACCCCTCGTTTCAAAAGGCAATTGAAGAGAGGTGCCAAAGTTCTCCCGAGATCAAGGCCCCAGGTTGGATAAAATGTTCGGATCAAGTTTTTTCATTTTTTTGGACCTTGATTCAGTCAGCTAAGGAAAAATCATGAAAAGTTGCTGTATTGTTATGACTTGGCCAAGCCAAAGATGGGACGAGGATCCAGATTGGTGATATTTCATACAAGTAATTGGGTAATTGAATACATCGGACAATGAATCAATACTTGAGAAATGTGAGTTCTTCCTTGTAGATCTTGCTTACCGCCAGCTGCGTGACGGTTCGTTGAGCGGTGGAGGAGGGGGGGTGGTGCACTTGATAGCGCTTGTTGACCTCATCTCTTCCTCACCTTCAGTGACATGCGCCACTCACTCACCCACCTCCCAAGTCTTCACAAGGCAGGAACGTCTCTTCCTTGTTACCCCTCCTTGCGCTTTATTTCTTTCTCTTCTCCTTCTCCCTCTCCCTCTTCCTCTTCTTTCACCCCTCACCCTATCAAGCGTACACTTTCCGTTGAGAGTCGCTCTTTCCTCAATAACTGAACTGTGCCTTATCTAGCACCGTCGTGTTTTACGGAGCGCCAGCTCCGAATCTCAATTCAGCAAGGCTAGGTTGTTGTTGCTTTCCCTTTTTCTTCTTTTGCTTCCCCTCCACGTGTCGCGAACTGCGCTCCCATCACTTTCCCGTTCCCGTCAAGAACAAGTTCGAGCGCGCAACGCGCGCGCGCGGCCCAGCATGTGCTTGGAAGAGGTTGCGCAATGCGACCTTTGCCAATGGCACCGTCACATCCATTTCAACCTATGCAAGTTTATTCTTCAGAAGACCGTCGAGGCCATCAAGAAGCAGATTTTTCCCTTGCCCAAACCTGAAGATTGCCCTGATCACCGCATCAAAGCGACCGTGAAGATCGGCCCACTCGCTTGCCCCGTCAAAGAATGCCCTTCTACTAGCATCTCAGAGAAATTGAGGACACGCGCTGCTATTCATAGTCACCAGGTCGCAAAGCGCAAGCAGCTCGTTGAGCAGCGCAAAGAGGCACGTGGCAAGGCTTTCGCGGGGGCGTATTTCGCAAAATAGGATACCGCAGAGCCACGCAACACCGAAAGCGAACTGGCTCACGCCATCATTGAGAACGAGGACGAAGACCAGGGCGAAGGCGCAAACGAGGACCAAGACCAAGACCAAGGCGCAAGCAACGGCAATGGCAATGGCAATGGCAATGGCGAAGAAGGGGACGACGACAATCCTGAAGCTGAAGTCAGCGACGGATGGAATCTAATCATGGGCGCAGCCCAGGATGACGAGAGTGATGATGACGAACATGACAAGAACCCAGGGGAACAACCCAAGAGTCGCATCAAGAGAATTCATAATGGTTGGATGCCGCATCAGGCCAGCCCACCCAACTCGCCTCGCAATATTGGAGACGATGGCGCTATTGCGGACAGAGATGACGAGTCTGAGGGCCATGAAGATGGTTCAGATGTTCCATACAGACGATATCCGGGCGCGATAGATATTCCATACAGAGGATATAGGGGCGCGATAGATATTCCACACGCCAGGACAAGGCGAGTGCTTTACGATGAGCAAGGAACCCGTATCGCTGATGCTCGGCCTGACCCGCGAGTGCGGCGCGAGAGGCGAGAAACCCAGACTTCACGAGACCAGCCTTCTCCTCAGCCTCAACCTCAACCGCAAGGCCGGCAGCGAGTGTTCCGAGGCCCTCCAGCCGAGCCACCCATCCACGCTAACATTTCTGGTTTGTTCGGAGGCCCAATCCTCAGGCCTGGCCCAGCAGAAATCGCCGATAACATGCGTACACTGGAACGGTTCGACAGCGGCATTGGCATGGCAGACTCCGTGGCATCGTCAAGCCAGTTGGAGGGGGAAAGGAACCCAGAGGAAGCAGAAGGCCCTAGCCGTAACCGCGGAGTTGACACTGACAGACAGGTTTTCTTCCCCTTGACTCTCCACGAGCATCTCGTACAGCAAGGGATTGATCCAAGGGACTCGCCCCTGATGGTATTCATCCGGAACAGGAAGAGACCAGACAACCAAGATGAAATGGAGCGACGTGCACAGCACTTCCTGGATAACGAGGTCAAACGAGCAATACCCCCTCGCCTACCAGGAGGTTTGATTCACCAGCGTCACTCGCCGTGGAGCTATTTCCGGGGGCTACTTCAGGAGCAAAAGGAGGGGCATCGTGGCCCCTACACTGTGCGGCTTGAGGAAAGCAGGATGGAATATGCCAATACAGTCATTGGTAAAAGACCCACCGACCGAGTTTTGGGAGGGCAATGGCATATTGAGCGAGAGAATGTTGAGAGTTTCAGCATCTGGTGATTCCGGCCGCAGGTGATTTGAGCCATGGGGAGAGCCAAGGCCAGGAAGTCTCAAAGGCGACGGCGGCCGGGTCAACGAGCGGAAACGAGTGTAATACCCAGAAGTAAAGGAGCGAAGTGTTGTTGTTGACCGTGATGAGTTTGAGAGTCTTTTGGATTCGGCAGACTTGTTCATGGGGGGAGTTGGGGAGTTGGGGCATTACAGGATGTGAGGAGTCATCTTGGTGAGGTTTAATGGGTTGAGGTTGTGGTTGTGGATGTGGTGGCTGAATGTGTTTGTATATTGTGAAACGCTCTTTCTTTTACTCGAAACTTCGTTGAGCAACTATAGGGAGTAATAATCAGATGAAGGTATTGCTGATGTTGCTGTCATGTTTGATTCTGAATTGGCGACTTGATGTGATGCATCGTGAAACGTGCGGCTGATACAGTAGGGAGTACGGTGTTAGGGTGTCTAGATGTGTAGCAGCAGTTGCGGTTACAGTTACAGTGGGACCATCGGCACGTTGAAGCGATCGACGCACACGGGCTTTTGCTCCTTGACTGCATGCAGGATGGGGTTCAAAAAAAGAACCGATCGATCTTGGTGTCATTTCCCATACAAAAGAACCGGTGCTTTTTTTGACGGTCACTGTGGAGTACCTAGCCTGGAAAACACCGGCCATTCCGACCATCCGATCAGCTCCGCTACTTCCATTTTGGAAAATTCCATGTCCAAGCAGCGAAGAGGCGTCCAAAAACAGCGCCTCCTTTCTTTTTTTCACATACTTGTATTCTTCTTTCCCAATCAACCCAATCAATCTTCCCGGCATCAATTGCGCTTCACTCGCTCGAGCCAATTGATTTGTCCCTCGTGGGCGCGCCCTTCTTTCACTTTTCTCTCTCCTCCAATACCACCACCGCCACCACCACAACGAAGAGGAAGGTTGTCCCGGTTGACCGATTCATTTCTCCGTCTACCGACTTGCAGGCGACGCCAAGATGCACGCGTCCAAGCTCAACCTCCTCGCGCTCGCCGCTGCGCTGCCCGCTGCCATGGCATATCCCCACGACACCGAGAGCCAAGATGAACAGGAGCTTCAGATTACCGCGCGAGCCGAGCTCGAGAAGAGAGTTGAACCGACGGCCGTATGGATCTCTGTCGACGACGAGGGCTCCCCGGCCGCAACATATACGCCTTCTATGGTGGTTGAGGATGGCACTACGAGCTATTCCGATGGGGCTCCCCACGACCTGACGGCTTCCGTCTTCACCTACACGTCGTACGGCAAGGTCTCAACCAGCACGGGTGATATTCCGAACCCTACCGCGACCAACAAGCATAGCGAGGGTGGCTTCCCCAGGTGCTACAACAAGGATCGCGACGACGCCCCTTACTGCTATCCCTACGCCGATAGCTCCCTCTACGTGGACAACATCTACTACAGTATGCACCCTCCCTCATTGCTCCCTTTGCCGGCTCACGAACATCCGAGGACTAACCCGAAACAGTCACCTGGGATCCCGACTTCTTCAACGAAACTGTTAGCATTCCCTCCAACGGGACGCTAGAGGTCTCTGTGCGCGTGGACTATTTCAACCGCACGGAGCAGCACTCTGACGACGGCGAGTGGGCAAAGCTGGACGAGTTTGACCGAGTCCCCGCGAGCTGGGGCGTCTACCCGCTCAAGATCCAGAGCAACTACCTTAGGGGCGCCTACCCTCACAATGCCTCCATCACGCTGCTCTATTCCTTGCAGGGCAGCGCAGATAAGAACAAGACGGACCACTGGGTGCCCATCGTGCTCGACAAGTACAGGCGTCCCGAGTACAAAGAGCATTCCAAGTTGAAAAACCAGGACCTCATCATCGCCCTGCCGGCGACGTTTGGCGGCATCGCTCTCCTGCTGCTTGGCGGCTGCCTCTGGAACCGCAAGACTCGCCGCATCCAGCTTGGCAACGTCATGTCCCGCGCCCGCCACGGCATCTCGAGAGGGAAGCGCAGCCGCGCGGGCCGGGGTATCCAGCTGGACGACCAGACGGGACGTCCGCTGTACGAGTACCGGGACGATCTTGGACCTGAGGCCCCGGTGAAGCCACGCCCGCGCAGTGGCAGCGATCTCTCCGATCTGATGGGGATTCCCACATCGCCCGCGTACCCGCAGCACCAGCAGCAACAGGGCTATGGTACTGGCAACGCCAACACGTTTAGGGACGAGCTCGACAGACAGCGCGAGGAGCGTCAGCGCCGTGACATGTAATTAGGATGCGTAGAGGAGGGGGCTAGGGCACTGTATAAGGTCCCGCCCCCTCAATCTCCTCAGTGAGGGACAAGGACAGCACCAGCATCGGTAGCGCGTTGAATCTAGCAAGCTCCCCCCAAGTACTAATGCAGCAAAGACTGGTTATGCGATTAATGATGACGGCTTAAGAAGTATGTAAGAAAAGGGAAAGAAAGAAGAAAAAAAAAAGACGCAAATGCGCATGCAAACTGGCCCGCTTCCATCCGCGAGGATGGAATTTAGCTTAGAGTCGTGTGTGCATGTGGATACGGGGAGTACATGAAAGATCTACGTTCGGAGGAAAGACAGATGGACCAACGCTCATCTTCAGATAATCGCAGGCAAGAAGGGAGGTAAAGTGCCATCTCGTCCTATTCCCCATCATGTATGGTGAAATCCCCATGGTCACTGTCATCATGAGATGGGGGAGGGGGAAGGGAGATGAGCGGGTCAGCTTTTCTAAAGGGATTGCCTACTTTGCCTACATTTTTGCCGTTGATAAATGGGTATATCTAAATCTATATATATATATATATATATACGGAGCACATACACACACATATATACATCAAGTTTTAGCTATGAACAATGATTGGATATCAATATCAAGTTTTACCATGAGCACTTCAGATACTCTGCCTTTGGTAAACGTTGAGCCTTTGCATAGATTATCATCTCACAATCTCGATTTGCACATGTATGTATATATAAAAAACCGCTCATCTGCAGATTTCGGCCGTCCGCATTTGTACGACACCCCTCCTTCTTTTTCTCTCTCCCTTTTGTTGGTGCCAGGAAAAAGGACAAAGAAGAAAGAGAGGAAAAGCAAGTTTCAACTGGCGTCAACCAGCGCAGCATGTTTCTTCCGTTTCGTCACACCTTTCTTTGCTTACTTGGTTTAGACTAATAATCCAAGGCATACAAGTACAACGTCCATCCAGGCACCGCACTAACAAACTCTACTACTGCAACAGGTGGGGAGAGAGGGAAGGGAAGGAGAAGGTAAACTGCCACCGTCGGGCAAAACTGTAATTGACTAAGGCGGGGGGGGAGGAGGAGAGGAAGGAGGAAGCCATGGAACGGACGAGGTGGAGAAACTTGTTCTGCAGCACTCGGCCTTAGTCAAAAAGTGGTTTTCCTGATCCCGTAACGCGGGCGGGCGCGATAACCTTCCCTTACGAGTATTACAGAGTACTCTGTACAGCGTGTTTTTTTTGGCGGACAAAAAAGAAGCGGGCTAAAAAATAATCCTGATACTGTTGTTAGACTTACTGTCCAAAATCCAGCTTTTTTGATTTTTCGGACAGTGTCCTCTCTCTCTCGGTCAATTGAGGGATGAGCAAGCACATGAGGTACCTGCAAAATCATTTAACATTCATCACTTGAAGCTCACCAGAATTAACGGTATTCAATTGATGAGTACGCATGTAGGTATTTTCTTCTTTGGATAACCACCCCCCCCCCCCCCCCC